>VWZO01016887.1:1075-40532 GCA_013396975.1 Bucco capensis | reverse complement strand
ACCTTGAGTACTGTGTCCAGTTCTGGGCCCCTCACTTCAGGAAGGATATTGTGGTGCTGGAGAGGGTCCAGAGGAGAACGACGAAACTCGTGAAGGGGCTGGAGGGGAAGCCATATAAGGAAAGGCTGAGGGAGCTGGGACTGTTTAGCCTAAAGACGAGGAGACTCAGGGGGGACCTTATTGCCTTCTACAACTACCTGAAAGGAAGTTGTAGTTAGGTAGGGGTTGGGCTCTTCTCCTTGGCAGCTAGTGACAGGACAAGAGGCCATGGCTTGAAGCTGCAGCAGGGGAGGTTTAGACTGGACATTAGGAAGCAATTCCTCATGCAGAGGGTGGTTGTGTACTGGAATAGGCTGCCAAGAGAGGTGGTGGAGTCACTGTCCCTGGAGGTGTGGCACTGAGTGGCATGGTTTAGATGTTGTGGTGTTATTGGGTCATAGGCTGAACTTGATGATCCTAGGGGTCTTTTCCAGCCTTAGTGATTCTGTGTGATTCTGTGTAATCTGCTAGTGTCATTCTCAGTGAATGGTGGTTGTGTAGCCTTGCTTCCACAAGTGTGAGAAGTGCCAGGTTGCTGTGGACAGCCTTTATCTGTTTGTGAATATGAGCTCATTTGTTTGGGTTAAGTGGGCCAAACTCACTGATAATACTCAACTATCTGTGCTAAGAACACATATTCATATTGGTTAGTCAGGTGTTACTGCCATCAAGAGGAAAAGGTCAGGTAAATCATGATTAAGAAAAGAACTCTGCATTCTCTGTCTCTCTGTGTTTCTGTGATAACATCCTGGGGCTCTAGATGGCTGGCAGCTACTCACCTCAGAGCAGTTCATTGCTTTCCTATGGATGCCTTGTTTTCTTCTTTGGTGATATGTTGCAAGTGGTATGTTACTTCACAGATTTGGCTTCAGGTGGTTTCTGTCATAACATCAACCTTTGCAGTTTGGTTCCAAGCCTGGTTTTGGTCATCTTTCTCTCTTTTTGACTCCTATCAGATGGAAAGTTGTTGTCAGATTTGACATAGCTGCTGATTGTATTTTCTTCTTTGACTTGCACAGGAGTCTGTTGCTCCCACTTCCTTCAGAGGACAATAGAGAGTAGTGTATTATGTTCCACTTTATTTGGCCTTCTAATATGCTTCTGTACATGTGTGATTGGGTGTCCTACCAGAATAAATGTCTCTGCATTTGCTGCCAGACTTTGAGCTGCAAGTTCATCGAGGGAGTTCGACAAAATGTGTTCAGTGTAGTTGAGGACATCTCATTTTGATACCTGTTGACTTGTCTTTAATTTGTCTCTTTTAAGAGCAAAGAATATCCTGTTGTGTGAAATTTGCTATGTGGTGAGCTCTCTGAGCAGTTCCTTGGACTTAAGCTGTAAGGTGGTCTCTCTAGATTAAGTGGCCAAACAAGGAGTACTGAGATGCAAGGCATTTAAAAAACGATTTAGGATGATGTTGAGGACTGTTCTAGGGCAGTTTCTGAGGGCTGTGCTTTTCCTCTTCAGTAGTAGTATTGAAAATATGAGCTTAGAGCAAGTTCTTTGTGTTTTCTGTCTTAGGACTGGTGGATCTAGGTCCATCATACACTTTCCTCTTCATTTCTGTCCTCTGCACCATACTGCAAAGGAGCAAAACACTCCTAAACTGATTTTCATGTAAGTGGCATCAGAAAGTGATGCTTACTGGACAGCAAGATCTATATGCAAGTTAGACCATGACAAGCAATTATTCCTTCCAAAGTGAGCTGGGACTGCCATGTTGAACAAACAGAGAAAGTGCAAGAAGGAAAGAATTTGCATCCATGTAAGGAAGCTGCAATAGGCATGGTACAGTATAGCATGAGACTATTGAAAAGATTTGACTAACTTGGCTAAGAGGGTATCAAGTGAGATGTGTTGTTAAGAAAAAGGGGTAAGCTACCCAATGTGCTTCTCTTGGGCATAAGAGAATTTCATCAAGGGAGTTGTATAACCTTCAGAAGAAGAATGAATGGGGAACTTGGGAGCTATCTTATTGCTCTTTGGTCACCTGGCATGGAGGCAAAGCATTTGACTTTAAGCAAGTTTGTTTCAGGGCTTCTGAGTAGTTAGTCAGTGAGGACAGAGGCTTTGGACTTTTATAGAAACAAGTAAAATAATAGCAGAAGTCTATTTAGATTAACACAACACATTCAGTGCTGTTACATTTTAACAATGCATGCAGATGCATGTGCTTTTTAAAGATTATATATATATATATTTGAAGTCCCTTTTAAGTTGCTGCTTGGTTATATTTAAAAATGAAAAATGTATGCCTCTAATTTTTCTGTCCAAATCTGCTTTTGAGTGTGATAGGTACATGAGTATTTGGCATATTTCAGCTGTGTACCGAGATGGATGAGAACTTACATTTTATTGTTAAGTACAGTTTGAAAAAGATTTGAAAAATAAATACACTTGCCTTTTAAGTCTGTTTCTTTTGGGACTGAAAATTAAAATAAATATTTTCTGTGTATTTCAATAGGAGGATGTATCTGGCTGGCTAGCACCAGGAGAAGGGTACACACCTGAACCAATGGAATTTCATCACCTAAATGAGACAGATATTAAGCTTCAAGTACTACTATCTGATTGGGATTTTTCTGTGATTCCCAGCCCTTGCTCAAAACCTTCAAGCCAGATATATCAGGTACATTACAGAACAGAGCTTAAATTCCATATTTCCTATTTGAAATGTGTTGAGATTTGATGTAAATGAAAATACAGCATGAATCTGTATATGTACTTCTGGAATTTTTCTTTAGTAGCTTCTGTTTGCTTTCAAAGTGTGTTAATGAAGTGAAAGCTTCAGCTATAGAAATCACATGGGAACACATTATTTTAAGTGGCATATAATTCAATGACTGTGTTTTTTAACATCGGAGCCCACACTTTCAAAAAGAATTTCATATGCAGGTGCTGGTAACTTGGATATTTTTAGCTGTCTGAGAGCCTCAGTGGTTTTGTTAGCATAATAACATTACCCACAATAATTAATCGTGCAGATTGGAATGAGTTTTTTCCTTCCCTCAGGATTCCAAAAGTGCCCGTTCACTCACAATCTGAAAGATAAAGCAATTTCTAATAAGCAGTGTTAAAGACTGTAGAAAATGGATTGAAATTGTATGTTCTTTTTTTTAATGGCCTTTGTCTTTTTCCCTTGCCAGCAGAGTTAAGAACCTTTGGAGTATCAGCCTTAAGAAATACTTTTTTGACTTTTGTACACAGAAGACTCCAATTTATCCACGCCCCAGTACTGTTGCCCCTGATAAAATGAAGGAAATACAACATAAAATACCATCATACCTATTTTGCACTAATTTGCACAAAACTTTTTTAACTTGTAAAAACTTGTAAAATTGGCAGTTTATAGCTGGTACAGGCTCTGTAAGAGCATACATCACCGAAACTGTTTTCAGTTTACCAGTGTATGAGAAACACCTCTTTGAATGGCTAAAATATCTGTGGGTGATTTTTTTTCCCTTTTTCTAAAGAGCACATAAATATCATTTTGTGGTATTGACTTCATTATGAAGTTCAGGTTTTGTTTTACCTTTTGTAGTATTTTCTGTTGCTCTGAGAGTTCCAGAGAAGTCACGTTCTGATGCTGATCATTTACCAACTGGGATTTAGTATGTGAGACAGCGACTCCCTCTAGTGGGTAATCATGTAGTAACCGAGTTGTTACCCAGGAACTTCGAGTTCATGGACCTGAGCTTGCCAATCAATGATTGCTGGATCTTGTGTTCACTGTTACCAGACATCAGCTTGAAGTTAGTGCGAATGCCTGTGATAACAAATGCTCCGTTTGGGAACGTTTGTCTAAGTGGTGGTTGTTGTTTCCTTTTCAGGTAAAAGCTCAGAAGTATTTGAGTATAAACTTGCATTTACGTGCAGGCTTATTGAGGAGTAATGCATTATCTTTTTGAATAATATTAAAATTGAAAGAGATAAGTCCATAAATTGCCTTTCACTAGTGAAAAGCAGTTGCTCTTCAACTTTGTATTGTAGTATATAAATAAAGCTTTTTTGTAGTTCCAGGAAACACAGGATTCCATTTGTAATTTTTGTTTTGTTAAGATAAACTTATGAGTCATCTTAATAAAAGCTACCAAAGAACAGAACTATTTAAAGGTGAGTTTACAAGTTCAGAGAAAGAGCTAAACAGAATAAATTGATGTTGGAGGCTTTAGTTAGTTAAAACTGGAGTTAGAAGGACACTAGTTGCATAAATACAGACCTAATTAAAAAAAAAAATCAATAAAACAAAGCAAACACAAACACTCCTACTCCATACCTATCTTAATTCCAGAAGTGTCTTGATTTCCAGGTGCCTTCCCAATTGACTCTTCATTCCTGCTTCTCTGTGTGTTCTGATCTGCTTCTCTGACAGGGTGTCAAACGGTTGCCTTAGTTTCATTGTTGTCCAGACTTTAGGCAAGTTGGTGTTAAGTAAGTTATTCATGAAGCCTGATTTGTAGGTGCAATCTGATTATATCTATGGTGTAACTGGGCCTGTTTGTATTTACATAGAGTTTCAGCCCTTTCAGCTTTCAGTAACTTGATTGTTTCCTATGGAAGCTTTGTACCAGGCCTAGCCTTTAGTCCTGTGTTCTTGGTTATGGTTATTTTTGTTTTGGTAGGTAAAAAAAAAATCACTCCTCGATTTAAACATAGCAATAACAACAGGTCAGGTTCTGAATTTGTTTATGCTAGTTCATCTCAGCAGATTTTGTTTTCAAATTCCTTTAACAGTTCCTTTTTCAAAAAAACAGGAAGTAATGTGCAGCAGTAGCTGAGAAATTGGTGACTATTGTGAGTTCAGAGAGCTCTTGTCAAAAGCAGGAAAAATGACTTTTTTTGGTTACAGGTAGTTGTTTAACTTCATTGCTGCTCATGATCTTTTTAAAACAGCTTTATTTATCACGACCAATATCCCTTACTGTGGAAATTACTGTGGAAATCCCTTACATAGTGGAAATTTTAATGCATTTGCTTTTATTCTTGAAGCATTAGTTTTGATGTTGGAAAATTAGTGGGTCACAGAGAAAGATTAGAATTCTTTGTACTGAATATCCTTTGGAATCTGATCAAAGGTTATTAATATCTACTCAGAAAGAGGCTGAAAAATTAGTTGAAGGATATTTTTGCTAAAAGAAGATCTTGTTTTCTGATATGTTAGCATGAATGCCACATGCAAGACAAAGGCAGTAAGAGTTTTGGTTGTCTGCCCATTGTTGGGTTTAATTTCAAGTGTTTAATGACAAGATTGTCAGTTACTACTTCAGTTGCCCACAGCAACTGAGAAAGTAAACTACCTATCAGCACTGAAAGGCTGTTATCCTTTGTAAAATCAGTTAGAAGTAGGACACATTTAACGTACTAGTAGAGTGAATTAAATATGTAGGAATTGCCTTATTTAGTCACCCTCACACCTATTCTCTAAACATTGTGAGACACAAAATATTTGTTGGTGAGCCTGGGGATTTGTAGTATTCAAAACCGATAGTGATAATCAGATATTGTTGAAGTCTCAGGTAAGTTTCTATTGCTTTCTTTTATTCAGAGTTTCAGCTTAGATTGTATCACTGCCTCTCCCACAGCAGAGGTAAATACTGTAAACTTAATTGCAAGATAAAGATGTTGGCACAGGTGCTATGGAATGCAAACTTCAATGCACTGCAATATTTGTTTCTTAGGAGTTTTGTTTTTTTTAAAGTTTGGTTTTTTTAATTGAGGTCTCAGGAGAGGACTAAAATCCTGAATGTATAGAATTTATTTTAAATGAGTCTGTTGTTACAGAACACAAGTCTGACTTGGAACATGGATATCCTTTCCTTTGGAGAAGAAGCTGATTTCAGTAACATGAATTTTTCTTCTAAAAATCAGTGCTGAAATTCTTTTTGATTTCCCTGAGGTGTGGATTTAATCTGTTGTGGTTGAGTAGGGTATAATTCATTAGTGATGAGGAATTGTGGGAAAAACTGTTAGTGTGTAAATCATCTGCTTCAGTTTTAATTAAAATTAGCTTAGAACTGCATATCATAAAGTTGCACATTCTTTTCTTCAAAGAATTGTGTTAGATATAACTTTCAAAATGCAAACACTTAATCACTCCTGGCTCAGTGAGAGAGCTGGTTTCTGCCAGTGGTAGATACTTTGGGAGGATATAGGATCTATGCTCTGACTCTGAAATCTTTAACAACTGGCTTTTGTTATCCTACAGTACTATCAGAAGAACATTTCTTTGTTTTGATGCCAGCTTTATTAAATATTTAAAAATGCTTCTGTCTTAGTATTTTTGGGGAAGAACAAAATAAGTTGAGTGTAATCCTGGAAGAGACAGAAAAGTGGTAGGATACAGAATATAAAGTGTTAGGCTGTGTGATAAGTTAGAAAGTTACCAGCTTGAAAAACTGGAAAACTGCCTGAAAAGAAAAAGAAATGGAGATGATCTTTAAGGAAACAATAATATCTGTCTACTTGATTGTCTTATAAAGATAATTAATGTTGTGTTACCTTGATTTGGTTTCTTTTATCAGAGAAATATTCCATTTTTCAGTCATGGCAGTAAACTATAGTTAACAGTTGAAAACTAAATAAATAGTCAAAATGGTAAAAAATTCTGAAAATACAGTTTCAGTTAGTGAATTTTTTGATAGCCTGTACTCTGTGGCTGCATTTCACCAAAACAGATGATTTTTACAGATGTTTCTGGTTTTGGCTATGGTTAGAAGCAGGTTAATAAGCTGATCAGCTACTTTTGTGGCTCAAGAAGACTGTATCACACTAATATAGTTGATTTAGGGGCAATTTTGTTTTTATTTGTTTATAGACTTTTGGAGAAAAGGGAGTGTAACAATTTTAGCCATTTCTAATGGTGGGTATTTCTGTTTTGCATTATGATTGCTACAGCTTTGGCTGTTGCTAAGTACTTATATCTTTCATTGTGTAACATATCTCAGTTTTATTTTCTACCTAATCTTTAATCACAAATGGACTTCCACTAACTATACGTGCTATATAATTGAAACAAAATGTTTTGAAGCATTTGAAACATGGACAAAAACATGTTTTCTGTGATATAATACTTCCTATAATAATTTTATGATATCTTGATAAATATTAAAAAAGTAGTAAATGGAGAAAAGTCTTAACTTTGATGGTATGACTTCTGATCAGTTGCTGTTTAGGGATTAGAGAAGTGAGACTAAGAGCTTAATGCTCCATAGAGGTCAGATATCAAATAGATTGTTAGGAACAGTTATGAAAAGAAATACAGAACGAAGCAGAAAATACGATTGTGTTGCTGTACACATATCTAATGCACAGTATAGCTTGGCTGTGGTTCATTTGTGGTGCCCAGGTCTCATAACTGGTAGAGAAGAAATGGAAAACTGGTTACCAGAATCCTTAGAAGAGTAGAATTGCTTCTGTGCCAGGAGTGACTTACACAGAGACATTCTTCAGTTTGGATAAAGGGAGTAGTGGGGAATGTGATTGAAGTGTATGAAATCACACTGATCAGAGAGAGAGGAAATAGTAACATTTTTTTTTAACCATCTCATGTAAATAGAATTGTATCAGTTGTGGATGTTGATGTTGGGAAAAGGTTGAAACAAGTACCTTTATATTCTCTTTTCTGGTAAATGTTCATGGGTCAAGACTTATCCAACGCACTCTGATAAGAATGGTTAGGTAACATGGCAGAGATAACATTCAAGAAAAGTTGATGGAGAATAAAGCAATCCTGTTTATCCTAGTTAAGGATTTCTTCTGATAGAACAATACTGTTTTACTGGAGAAGGAACTAGGCTTAAAATCATACTGAGTGTGACAAAAGGAAAACAGTTTTCCTGAAGTTTGAAGAGGTTGCTCACAAGTGCTTGCAGGGGCTGAGCTGTTTGTGAAATGAAACATGCATGCTTGAAACTCTTTGAGAGACTAGGGCAGAGATCTGCATAAAGTTTTGCTTGCTGATATTGCAGCAATAGTATTTTCAGAAGTATTATTTGCAGTTTGAGCTCTGTTCATCAAAGAAGGCAAAGTTCATAAAAGAATATTAACCAATAGGCCATGCATATAACTCTCAGAATAAAATATTGGGAAATATAATACAGTGTTTAGTGACTTCTCAGTACCACTAGTTGCATATTCTTACAGATGTGTTCATAGCATTGCTTTCTAAAACAAACCATAACTGCAACTCAGATCCATTCCAACTGCTCACATGGCAGTGCCTCTATATATGCACAGACCAAAAGACTGGATTTAGAAATGTAATAGCAGAAATAGCTATAACTTTAAAAAAAAAAGAAAGAAAAAGAAATATGATGCCATCATCTTCCTCTCCACCCTTCCATGAACAATTTTACTTGTATTAAAAATCACTGGAAGAACAAAGCCTTGTAAAAGCAATTCCTCTTATTAGAGGGAACTTCAGTTGTTACACTGTGAGCTGCTCTGCCAACTCTGTGTTACAGATATAAAGGTCATATCCTTGTTTCATGTATTAATAAACATAAATTTAAATAAGTCCTTTGGGGTTTTATGTTCTGTATAGATGTCAGTCATGCAGATTTCTTGTCATTTGGCATCATTTTTAATTGAAGAAACTATTTAGAAGCCTAGCTTTAGACACACACTATTAAGAATTTGGCCTGTAAGTGACCCCCATTAAACTTCAGTCCATTTTGGAGAGATTCTGGTCATTAACAGATGGTGCTGTGTCTGTCTGCTATAGGAAAATTCACTAGTATTTTGGTACTGCCAAACATTGCTGGTTGTAAATATATAAGATTTGTACTGTGTTAAAATAGGTTTATTTTCAGGTAACTAACAGACTGGTTAAATGTTAAAACTCATACATTTGTCTGCTGTTTAGAAAAAGATGCTTACAGATGCTCACAATTTTTTATATAATATAGTTGAGAAATTTTCCATTGACTGTTAAGTTGCAAAGCTTGTTTTTCTCTCCAATTAGACATGCTACTTGAAATTCTTTTCCTTATGTGTGTTTATTAAGGTTGCTTGAGCTGCTTCTGAAATTAAGTATGAATGGAGTATGTTTTTATTAAATGGTTGCTCAAGTCCTTTGGGTTGAATTGTCTATTTTAATTTTTTCCCCTCTACCATTATTTGAATTCCTTGAGTTCTTTTATAGGATCTTTGCTTTGCAAGAGAAAACCTTGGGTTTTTTTTTCCAATTACAACATAACTTTGTTGTTTTGCCAGCACTTGTCATTCTTAATGATCTACATTACATGTAATACTGAAGCTTGAATGTATTCAGGACTGATCCAAAGCTGCTGAAGGATATGAGAATGTTTAACCCAAATCTTATTACAGTCGTTGTGCATCTGGCTTGAACTTACAGAAAGAGGGTTGGTTCTCATTTACCATAATATCTAGAAAACAAAACCTACAGTCAGCTCAGTTCTTCCTTTCCCTTCTGGCCTAATTCCGATCCCAGTTTGGTTAATAGGAGCAAGCTCTAAACCCCTCATTCAGTCTCCTCGATTCTCAGTACATTTTCATTGTTGTAGTAGAATTTAAGCAGTGAAGTGTTAGCCCTGGAGAATAAGAAATTCCTCTTAAAATGCAAAAGGAAGAATTCTTTTATTGAAATAAGCCTGATATTAGCTTTTGTATTTAGAAGTGTGCATAATGAAAATTATGCATTTGCCAAATTTGAAATTCACATATTATTCTAAACATTTCAGTGTTTTCCTGATAGAAATCAAAAGAACACTTGTCTGGCTGTGAAGCAATATAAAATCACGTTTAATTTCTCTCTGTTCTTCCTTTTGCCAGGAGTCTCTAGTTTATGCAAACAGAAGCTTAGAAGCAGTTCCAGGTGAAAAGGTTCTGCGAGACAATAAGGAAAAACGTGATCAACAAAATCGTATGAAAGAAATAGATCATCAGTTGAAATCTCTGGAGAGAAACCTTGTAAGTCTCCTACTTTTGTCTTACTTTTCCCCTCAGTTTGAAAGCTTTGGAGTTTATCATTCCATATGTCTTAGAATAAAATAAAATTCTGCAACCTTGTGTAGATTCGTGAAGGAATCCCCTAAGAAATATACAAGCAAAAGTCTCAGAAACATGATTTTCAGTTGTATTGCATGTTTCCCATTGACAGTGTCTTCCGAAGTGAAAGAAATTATTCTCTTCATCCCTTCAGGGGGATGCAAAAATAATCATATAAAAATATACCCTAAAATGATTTTTTTTTCTTTTAGCTCAAGTAATTCAATGTTCTTTCAAGGACCAGATCTGGTGGCAATTTTGTATACACCAAGTTATTGTGTGATTTAGTTTTGCTGAGTTCATTTAGTGTATTTTTGTAACTTAATTTTCATTTAATACATAAATTGCATAGGTGCAAGGGCCTTTAAAATAGGAGCATGGAAGTAAAATGGTAGTAAAAAGTCATTACTGTTTTAGAATAAGTACACCACATCTCATCCATATTGCCACTTAGAGTAAAAGTGGGTATGGAAAAGGCAATTTAAAATCCAAGAGGATCCTATTGTTAATTTAGTAGGCAGAAAGAGCCAGGACTGACAAACCAAAACTTATATGCCTCTCTTGAGTAATACATTACTATTCTTTTCTTTTCCAATGAGTATAATTTATTACATTACTCTTAAGTTACATTAAGGAAATTTAAGCAAAAGCTGGTGACAGGAGAACCTCAAATATTTCGGGAATGTTTTTGCTGATTTTTAAATATACATTGTAAATGTGCTGTTTGATCTGTGCTAAAAGAGCTACAAAGCAGCCTATACGGAAGAGAACTGGGGAGAAAACATATAAAATATGAAAAAAAAAAATCAATTCAAAGGGAGACTCCTAAGATGCTACAGTTTTCATTTGTTTGGCCTGAAAGACAGTGTTGGTATTTGTTTTAATGTTGGATCTCTCATAAATCTTCTTACCTTCTTAAAAGCACTTTGTACAAAACTTTGAAGGTTTGTTTTGCTCAGATGAAGTCAAAAATGCAGCTGCTGAAGACTCCTTTACTGGACTGGTAGCAGTGGTTAAAACCTTGATATATGTACATGTTTTCAAGATTTGAATATTTTTGTTTAATGTTATTTTTCTGCATTGAAATAAAGCTTTTGCTTTATAGAATGTGCTATGTAGAGAAGACAAGCAGCAGTGTATGAGAGGCTGAGATGAGGTGACAGCTGGCATGGGTGACCTGATGAAGCTGGATTTTTACTAGGAAACCACAAGAATTTTGGTACATTAGCATGAGGCATCAGTATAGGTAACTGACATAAAAGACGTGCATAAAGGACAAGTGCAGATCTTCATTAGAGAGGAGAAACTCCTTCTAACAGTGCAAGGTGGAGCTTGCCTGCCTAGGGAACAGCCCTGCTGAAAAGGACCTGACATCATTGTGGAATATAGACTAGATATGAGCCAGCAGCATGTCCTGCAGTGATGAAGGTTAACAGTGTACTTGCATCCAGTGTTGGACTCCCCAGTGAAGAAAGGTGTTGAGACAACAGCGCAAATTCAGCAGAGGGTCACCAAGATGATGTGGTGCTCAAGCACTTGACCTGTGTGGCTGAGAAGACTTGGTTTGTTTAATCTGGAGAAGAGATGGGTCAGGTGGACCTAGCAGTAGCTTTCCAATAGCAAAGTGGACATTACAGATAAGACAGAGCTGTACTATCTTTACTGAGTTATGTGCTGAGAGAAAGAGACAATATTAATAAATTGAAAAGAGAAGTTTCCAACTGGATTTAAAAGAAAAACAAACCCAAACCTCTGAGGGTAGTGAGGAATGGGCAGCAGGTTGCATGGAAAGTCTATGAAATCTCCATCCTTGAAAATTTTATAGACTTGACTAGACAAAGCCATAGGGCTTTTGATCTGATCTCATAGCTGATGCTGCTTTGAACAAGTTGGACTAGAGTCCTCTTGACATGGCTCCTCCCCAGTCTGATGAATTTTTGATTCTAAAAGGAAAAGGATCAAAAATGTTTATGCATTTCTCAGCACTCTTTATTGTCACTGCATCAAAGGGAAATAGTAATTTTTCATGGCTGTGCATTGTACAAATTTATTTCTTGTATATAGCTGACTTCAGTGGCTTTTTTCATGTAGTCATAAAAACTTTAACATATAAGTTTGTTGTGTGAGACCAAAAAAATCCATGTAGTATACCTTTGGCTTGTGCAGTTCTTTATTCAGCAGCAGACTTCCTTCAGCAATAATCAGAGTTAGGACAAGTACTATTCCAGTTATATTTTATTACCTTTAGAAAGGGATCTCCAGTGTGGATCAAAAGCTTTATGATTCAGCTAGCAGCATAACTGCAGTGGTATCATCTCCATTACTGATAGCACTGTCACTACAGTTGCAAAAGCTTCAGCCACTATCTACATATACAGAGCTTGTGCTGGCAGTGCTAGAACTGCACAGCCAACTTGATTAGGCTGTTAGCATGTTTGAGGCTTATTTGGATACAACTACAGTCTTTGTTTTGGTTTAAAAACAAAACAAAATACCCCAAACAAATTCAACACAAAACCACAAACAAAACAACCAAAAGGCTAATTGACACATTCTTACTGACATCAGTTAATTTGACAAGTTTATGGAGTATGGGAACAAAGACTTCAGACAAGGAGACAGTATTTGCTCTATATGCTGTTCACTTGTTTGTGTGTGTGACTACAGTAAGGCAGCAGTATATTTAGCTCTTATCTTTTCACAATACCAAAACAATAGTAGACCTTCCTTTTAATACACTGCTCTATTATGTTAGGTGGTTAAAATATGGGAGGCAAATAACTGGAGGAATTCTGTAGCTTCAGTATATTGAATAGGTTAATGGATAAACAAAATAAGTCTGTGTGTTGTCATCTCCTAGTCACTGACCTTTATATCACTTTTTGTCACTACTGACCTTGTTCATGAGGCAAATACAATCTGAGGAAGTGCGTCTGGGAACTGTGTGATAGTTTGCAGCAGGCCTGGGAATTGCAGTGGACTGCTGACTCATTCAGATGCTTTGTATATAAATGGGTCAGTTCTAAGACTTGGTTGGGTTATAGCAGTATTGTTTGATATCACATTACACACTGAGTCTTGCAACATACCACACATTTTTCCTTGGCTAGATTGTCTCTATTTAGAACAGTGAATCAACAGACTGTAATGTTAATTTGCAGTGTTTATAGGCATAGAATACGTCCTCTGTACCACTGTGTGACTCATGGCAAGACTAGCATTGCTGCGTGCTGTGTAGCACCTGGTAAAGCCTTTTCAGGGGGTATGTACTGTGTCTTCTGAGCAGTTGCTGCTCTGTAGGATGACTCTGACAATAAGAACATGAAATATTTGTGTATTAGTTCCTCTGTGAGATACTTTAGTTGCTAGTGTAGATAAAGACATATTCAATTCTGAATGAAAGTAGATTTTTTTTTTTAATTCTAACAGTAAAATAAAATATGTAGAAAATGTACAAAGTTCCGTGTGAACAAAAGGCAGCCTTCAAAAAATACTGGTGTGTTTTTTTAGTTTTGTGCCCTTGATACCTTCTAATTATATTTCTGGAAAATACAGTTGTTAGCAGGAAAGACTGGACAAAGCAGCATGACATCCCCTTCTAATGCAACATATGTAATTGAATAAAATTTTTCTTATTTGGTGTGGGAGATAACTCTTATGCAGTGCGGATTGGGTGCCTTGTTTCTACACCAAAGTAATGTTGTGGCCATCAGTTCTTTTAACAGTTAGCAGCAGCAAAACTGCTCTCTCCCAAGAACCTACATGATGAAAAGCTAACCTGAATGCTTGGGTTGAGGAGGGGTAGTATGTAGATGTCATGTTTCCAGAATAATGTAATTATTTCTGGAACTACTGTTTGTTATTCAATAGGTGGCACTCTTCACTGTATGTTAGAGGAGGAAGATTGCCTAGGAATGGTTCTAGGGGATATTGTTACTGGTGAAAACGTCATTTCTCTGGTTTATAATGCAGGTTGTCAGTTATTGCCTCACTTTTGGCAAGATTCCAGGTGTGCAGCTTTTAATGTTCAGTTATTTTTTCTAGATTAGCTCATTAAATTGTTGATTTAAAATTCACATTGTGTTTAATTTTTCCTTTACTCTTTCCTAAACCACTGCAATTTCCTATATAATATTGGAAATAAATTCTCTGCTCTGAGTAGAGGATATGATTTGTCAGCAGTTAGGAATGTTAATTCTGAATGCATGGTTATACATGGCTTTATAATTTTAAAATACAATATTTTTTTGCAAATTTCATGTCTGAGATGTGATTTGAAACTTTGTTTTAGAAAAAGCCCTTAGATAAATCCTTGTTGTTGTTTCTTTTGGGTTTTTGTTTGTTATTGTTTCCTAGGTGGAAACTATGGATGGTTTAAGCAGAATTTAGCCATTTGTGTTGGGGAATAACTTACAGTAGGTATAAAAAAGATATACTGATATCTTTGTGTGTGTGTGTATGTAGAATGCTGTATTTCTTGCACTACTGCAAAAGGATTTATTCCAATAGACTTATGTAATGGTAGCTTTACTCTGACCTTCTCGTCAAGGGGGAGGAATACACACCAGGCTATTTAGTAGGTGCTGGCTGCTGAGGTTTTAACATTTATGGATTCCTCTACTACACTTTACCTGATACGTGCTGTGTAACTTCATGGTTTCAGCTTAAGTCTGGAACTGAGCACGTAAAACTATGCTGGAAGAGAAGACTTCAATGTACTTTACAATCGATATAAACCCAGAAAATCTGGTAAGTATTATGCTTGAAGTGATGAAACTAAGGGCTTTGGATTCTGAGTTCCTCCTTTATTTTGAAGAAATTATCCCCAGTGAATTAATATACCAATGAATGTATTGTATGCATTGTTGAAATGCATTGTGAAATTTCAATCCCCCTGAAATGTATCTGTACTGTGGTTTCTGGGCCCTTGCTGAATTTCTTTTAGGTTTTAGTTTGACCTTAGTTCACTTGTTCTTCATTTGAAACCATGGCTGACTCTCTCCACATTCTTTCTTCTTTCAGTTTCCTGGAAACCATTGAGCTTTTCTTTGTTTTGTGAATTGCATTGTTAACTGCTGCCTCAAAAAAATGTTCAGCTGCCAAATGTGTGTTGCTGAGCATTAATGAAAAGAATTTTGTATAGAAAGAATAATAAATGTAGTTATTTTTCAACTGTGGCTTCTACTAGTTGGCCATTTGCAATAATCCAGTAGCATGTTTGATGTGTTGACTTTTTGCATGGCCTAAATACACATCCAAGCAAACCGTTAAGTAAGGTAGTTGCACCTTTGGCTATATGTGTGGTTGTTTCAAATGTCTTACAGTGGAAGCTGATTCTTTCCTGCCAGAATCTAGTCACAGATGCCTGTTTTGGGATTTTGGTTAAATATATACATTAAAAAATATTTCAAATACATATTGAATATACATATAATTGTGTGTATACACACAGAAATGTATAAATAGTGTTACCTCATAGTATGAGTGAGATACTGATACCTACTTCCAAAAAAAAAAGTGTGCTTACTAGCAGTAAGTATTTTTAAAACACAAGCTAAATCATAAATCTAGTTTGTCTAGTCTTAAATTTCAATTTATCACCCAATGTCTGTATATCACTAGGAATTTTTTCACAAGTTTCTGCATTTTGGTGGCCAAATGCAGTGTTCAATTTTTGAGGTCTTTTTGTATATCAAATAATATGAAAATACACCTTCTGTTACCTGAATAGCTTGTACTTTATGGGAAGGTGAGCAATTCATGTGAATGGTGCAGAACAAAAAAAATATATAAATACTGTCAAGAGCTTTGTTTATCTGCGGAGCTTACTCCAAAAAGCATAATACTTATCTTCTTGATGTAATGTATATCTGTGGGGAAGGAAACCTCAGTATACAAGGAATTATTGTTCAGTGCTGGAGAAAGTCTTGCAAACCATTTCATGGTTTTTCCTGCATCAGGATTATGAAAAGATTTATTGTTACACATAATTTTATTCCAGTTTTTTCCTGAAACTGATTGAATTTAGTCCACTTGATCCTGAGTCTATTAGGCACCATCCAGAAAAGGACAATAATTTTTTCCTGACTTCTACCATAATTCCTTAATTCTCCTTTAAAGGGAAGCAAGATAAAGCCCTACTATGTATTTGGAGAGTAATTGGTCAACTAAATAATCCTGTAGCATGTTTTTCAGTCACAGTGTCTAAAGAAATGAATTGCTAATATTTTTGACCACAGGATCATAGCTGTATTTTCTGACTCCTTTGTGCACTGGTAGTCCTTCTAGGTTCTTGTGATATCTCTGCAATAACATATACATAGACATTTAGTGGCTGGTTTCTGAATAAGCATATGTTTGTTTATAGAAGTAGAACTTGTTTTATTAAACATTTCCATGACACATTTCATTCTACCAAATAAAGGAATAAACAACAACTTATTTAAATAAGGTTGAGAGGTACATTTTCTACATGATTCCTTCAGAAAGTATTTACCAGGCCCCAAAGTTACTTGTCAGGTGGTTGCGAAGCTTCAAACAGATCTTGTTTATTCAAGTTTTTACGAGAATTCATTCTCATTATGTGATTGTACAAAATTGATTCAGAATGACATGTGTTAGCATTTCTACTTGGGAGAAAATATTAGTGTGAATACCTTGTTTTCGTCATATAACAGTTACTACACACTTTAAAAAAGCAGTAAGATAAATAGCAGATTGATAAAATGTAAATATTTCATTCCTATTTATTGTTTTTCTCAATACTGTGGACAAGAAAAGAATCATAGAATCATAGAATCATTGAATGGTTTGGGTTGGAAGGGACCTCTGGAGGTCAGCTAGTCCAACCCCCCTGCAGTGGGAATGAAGCAGCTGCTAAAAGCATAATAATGTGAAAACTATGAATTGCATTTAGACTTAATAGAATTCAATATTCTTAATATAAATGCTTTTAATACAAAGTTATGTTAAAATGGTAATGATGCTTGTAGTTTATATGGGAAATTATGTAGTTAAACTGAACTACATTCATATGATGGCAAGTAACGTTGCCAACTTGCATTATAAGTATTTGTTATGCGTTGATGCTGTGTATGAGAAATTTTTGCTGGAATTTGATATTTGCAATGAGACCTGTTTTAATCATAATGAGTTTGTAGATGAGAATGATCAAATTCTGTCAACTCAGTGTACTGATCCTTCTGCGCCTGTAGAGAGTTGTTAGTTAAGATGACAACTCTGCTAATTGCTTGCCCCAGAATGTGCGGGAGAAAACTGAGAATCACCTCCCTTCTTGTACTTAACTCAGCTATTTTGAACAAAAGAGACCTTTTGACATTTTTTTCCCCTCTAACCACTTTATTTGTTCCTATTCTCTTTCTCTGTCTTCCATATGATCTCACCTCCTTCTGTAGAGCTGAGCTTTGTCAGAGCTTTGTCATCTTTTTTCTCCTATATATTTTTGTTTGCCATCTTAAAATAACAAACAAGCCATCTTTGACTACCCGCCCATCTCAAAATTAACGTAGTGTTATTTATAGTCATTATTCAATATCCCTCAGTTGTGTCTCTTAACATGATTTCAGTTTAACTGTATCTGTACTACTTTCTTAATTGTCTTTATTTATCAATGACATTCAACACCATTAGACAGATTCTTATTGGAAATGTGTTTTGTCTATGACAGAATTAATGAAAACTGATTTGCTTCTGTGCTTTTTATATTATTCTTCCATCTTTTCTCATGCCCTCTGTGCTCTCTGACCTCAACAAATTTAAGTGTTCTTGTATTTGCTTATTAATTTTTTTCACCATGTCATCCATTTATCTGCCCCACAACTTCTCCCACCATCGTGGCTACACCAGGTTATATATATCCACTTGTAAGACCCTTTTTCAGTCTTTCTTAACTCCCCTTTTTGTTTTTTAGTTCGTGGTTAAGATAAAATACATGACTTCAAAGCAGGAGAGTGCCCTTCATCACCCAGTTGTTAAGTTTTGAAACAATTGCATATTTCTCTGCTTCCTCATGCCTAAAGCCTTTTCAAAACACTTTTCAGTGAGTTGATGAGGATTGTATTTCTAATTTAAGGTAGCATATTGAACAGTGGAATTTCAATGCTCACCTGGTACTTGACTACCTCTCTATATGTAGCTTTTGTATGGATATAGTTACAGGTTTGTTTGGGAATTTCTTTTCTCCTTTCTCTTCCTGTGTTTGTACAATGTCTCATGACACAGTTCAATGCAAAGACTGTGGCTTCTAGCTGTGGTGGTATTCAAATAATTGTCAGAAATTTCTCAGGTTAGTACAGCTGTCCACAGCATAACATTTTAATCGCTGAAGCGTGCATGTCATTTTGAGGCAAGTAGAAAGTGTTTACTTGTTGTTACACATCTCTATTGGCAAACTTAAGAGTTCCTCATTCCTTGCTGCTGGTTAACAGTGTTATTTAATCTCTGTAGGAAAAGAAGTGTTGTGTTTGTTGACCTACTTGCACCCTGTGCACTAAAGAGAGATAGTCAGGGAAAAGCCTCTCTTTCTCTGTAAGTGTTGTAGGGGAAAGCTATGTTTCTACTTTGCCCCAAGATGGCACATTCAAAATGAGAGAAGAGAAACAATAGGGCTGCTGTGGAGGAAGTTTTCTGCAACATGTACTTGATTGTAGTCTATCTTTTTATGGGTGTGTATTTACACCTTGGTCTTCTGATAAGTAGCATGCAAGTGGATCTTTCCATCTTAGGGCTGATGATTNGAAGACCCCAAGTGATTTTCAGACTGTGCCTGTTCTGTAATGTAGAGTCTGCAATAAATGTCATCATAGAATTTTTTGTCTGTATATTTATCTTACACATGTGTGTCTGTATGTCTGCATATATAAACTGCGAAGTAGAGCTTTGATCTTTTCATAAGATACTTTAACTTGTTAGGCCAGGATGGATGTGTGATCAAACAGTATTTCTAAAAGTGAAGAATGTAGAGCATGTAACAGATGCACAGGCTACTGGTACTCTTGTAAACTACATCAAACTAACAGCTGCATGGAGCTCCTAAGCCAGAAACATCTTAAATGTCCTAGCAGGATGTGACTTCTGTTATAAATATTTGTAATATTGATGTTGACATCTCATATATTTCAGTTTAAGCTATAAAATTGTTTATGTATATTCACCTATAAAATGCAATAGCGTTAAAGAAAAAAGTTATTTTTTTGTATGATTCCTAAGAGCATACAAATTGCATTAAATCTATAGGTAAGATGGATATTAAATCAACTAGTATATAAACTGCCAAATCTGATAATCAGAGGTTTTCTGCAAAGCTTACTTGAAAGCTGTAAGTATTTCTGATGCATTTTTGGGTTCTAGAAAGTTTCCTGAGGTGACAAAAAATAGTATTACTAGTATGAATTCACTAATTTTTTTTTTCAGAAACACTGAAATCCTGTTTACAAAGTTGAGCAAAGTTGATTTGAGAAAAGCTTTGAAAATTTTGTCTCATCTAAATAGTCTAATAACACAGCATAGTTTTTAGTTATGCTGCACAGTGCAGGCCAGTATCAAAATATATTTAGGAAGCTGGGATGTCCCTTTTCCAGAAAGGGGAATAGTCTTATATATAATATTTAAAATATTCCAAGTCTTATATATAATATTTAAAATATTCTATCTCCTTAGAATCTGAAGAGCTGAGGGCATATAAGCTTTTGATGGAAAAATTACATAAATACCTAATATTCTGCTACCGAGTATTTATACTGGTTGCCAGTTTGGCAGAGTTGGGCATCTCGTGGCCTATCTCACACCCAAGTCTGTTTTTTAATTCCCAGACTGAGCATTCCTTTGTCTTTGGGCTCAGTTTCTAGACATGCTCAGAGCAGGCCAATACACCCAAGCAGCCCTTAGCACAAAGTGTGTTACTAGTAACTATCAAGATTATTCCCGTTTTCTTTCAGAAACACAACCTAGGATGTTAGCATCTGTCTTAAGAGTACTCCTCCACTTTCTTCAACCTCAACCATTTCATCTCAGTAGCTTTGTCTCCATTTTCTTTCATACCAGAGAGTGACCTAACCCCTATATAATTTTTTTTCTTACTTTGAGAGGGGGAGGGACATCATCTCTCCAGATGTGAAATTAAAATATTCCTCCAGGTACACAAATTTCAGGGCCAAACCAGCATAAATTAGAAGGACAGTATTTCTTTTGCCCACTGATGGGCAGGATGCTGCTGTGGAAGAAAAAAAGATTACATTCTGAACACTGCTTGTGCAGACTTTGATTCTATCGCACACAATGCATGAACAAATTACTGTGTGGGGACTAGGAACTTCCTTTTTTTGCAGATATCAGTCTCATTGTTGATCTAGATTAATGGTTTCTAGCACCATGAATTTTGTTTTTCCTAGTGCTTTGGTTCAGGGCTGTGGTGAAAACAGTTTTTATTCAGACTTGCCTATATGCACATCATTAAGGCTCTCATGAAAAGAGGAAAGTAGGTTGAGACTTAGAAATCACTTTCTGGGTGCGTACTTCGGTAACTCTGAAGGGCAAGTGTAATTGTCATCACACAAACTGATTGTGTGTACCTAAGAGGCACGGCCACATACTTTGTGATACATCCTAATCTTTAACACAGTTCTTTGCTTCTGGAAGAAGCAGGGTTGTAGGTTCTTCTCTTTGGCTCTTTTGGTTTTTTTTTGGTGGTTGTTGTCTGATTTATTTTTGGGTTTGATTTCCCCTTCTCCCATTACCTCTTCACTGTGGCACCCTTCTGCTTACAAATACTGAGAAATGTGCATTGGTGCATAATACTGCAGGATAGTGGTCATTCTTTACAAGTTTTCACTTCCAAAGTATGTATGGAGATGTGCTCTCTCAATGGTGTTACCTTTGGTTTCACCTACTCAGGTAATACATAAAAAAAGAAGACTATTATAATGAGTTAACATTGCAATGATGAAGGCACTGGCTGGGTTTTGTAAGAAACGTTTTTCTCTACTTCTTGCTATGAGTCATTTTTATTTTTCTACTCTGCCAATTGTATTTAGGAGCAAATAATTTTGAGTCCCTTCCATAGAAGAAGTCCCAGGCTTAAATTACTCCTTCAGGAGTACATTCTTCATGTGGTTGTCTTTTCTGCTGTGAAGGGAGCTTCTCTCCTTTTCTGGTGGGATCTAGTTGTTCATACCTTGGTCATATAGTCTTTTCTACCTGGGCTATTGATAGTCTTTGATTAGAGGATACATATTTTTCTTCTGAGTGAGTTTATCTTCTCTAATGCCTTACTGCAAACTAGTGTAATTATACTGTGGCCTGTATATCTATCTATCTACCTATCTATATATGTATTTATTGAACACTAAACAATACTTGTTGCTAAGAAGAGCATTTAACTCTAAATGTTCTGAATGGTTTCACTTTCTAGGATGTCCGTGGAAAAAAGATTCAAACTGAATAGCTGCTTATACAAACATGAACGTGGTTGTAGCAGACTTGGTTTTTTTCTTCCCAGCTGCTTTTCTTTGTATAAATCAAAGCTTTCCTTCAAAGAAATCTCAAGGAAAAATGGTGTCTCTCAGCAGGGAGTCTTCATTCTACAGGAAACAAACATTTTGTGCCTGTCTTCTACTATTGGCTCAACAAAAAGGGTAAAGCTATTAAGAGAGTGCTGGAAGCTCCTGGTTTGTGAGGAGCAGTCTACAGGACTTTACCCTTTTTGTTGAAGCCAGGTGTATTACTTTCTCAGTTTCAGAGAATCGTCTTATTGATGAAGCTCTTACCAATGCAGGCTTCTGCAGTGCTGATCCTTCTAGTAAAGAAAATTCAAAGATTCATCTATTAGGGTAATAAGGCTCGCATATAAATATAGCACATTTTAAATGTTTTGGGATTTATCTTATATTTAACAGACATACTTGTGTAATTGGGAAGTAATCAGAGTTGTTTATTGCTAGAATTGTCACTTGCAGTATCTTGTATTAATTTTTTGTTTAAGATAATAGATTGGGGAAGTAAAATCAAATGTAAATACTGACAAGTGTTTTTATTATGAGAATTTTTAAGGACAAAGCTAGAAAGCAGTAATGAGGAAAGTGACTTCAAAGTGATAGCAACAAGCATATAAGAAATTTTAGTGTCAAAAAGCAGCAAAAGAACAGTATCCTTTTTGGTATTGTATACAAAGGAAGGCATTGTGGGCTATGTTTGTAACGGTAATTTCAAGTACGATATGATAATTGGGTTCATGGTACTTACTCAGAACTTAGATTGTAGAGATTATGGACTGATGTGTGGAGAAAGATTAGAAATAATAATTAGGTGTATATTAATCAAACCCTTAATAAGTAATACACATAGAGTATAACCTATAAATAGATCAGAAGTATAGGTATGAAGCATGGAGAAAAATAAGTGGTGCAATCATTATGCCAAGAAAAATCTTTCCCATTGTACTCGGTAAAAAACCCTGAATTCCCAGTGTTTGATATAATTGTATGTGTAACTTGGATAGCTGGTTTGTTCTCTATATCATTACCAAGTAACTTTTGGTGACTATCCAGTTCCTGAAGGTGTAACAGTGTTGCTTAGTTTTGAATGGAATCAAAAATATATGGAATAAAAAAAAAAATTATAGGAGGAGCAATTTGTGCCATGTGAATTAATCTTTTAGTGTAAGTTCCTGTGTAGAAACAGACTTTTAAGCTTTTATTTGTATTCTTTGCTTTTCAATTGCCCATACTTCCTTATTTAACAATTTGTTTTTTAAACCTTTGCAATAGTAGTTGGTTTCTGAAGCTTTGGTACTGAAGATAGGAGGTTCAAGTGCAATATATTAAAAATAAAAAAATAAAAGCATAGTATTGAATTGATAATATTGGCAGGAAAATCAGCTGCTAATTTGACTCCTTATGCCAATGATGTTTTTATTCTCATTAGAATTAACAGACTATAAATTAGATACAATGTAACAATAGAATAAATTCAATAGGAATTTTTTTTTTAATGCAAATCTTGGTTGATAAGAGGATGTTCTTAGTAGGAAAAGTGATACCTGTATCTTGCTTGTTTTAATACTAGAGGTTCATACCAGCATTTAGCTACAGAGAAAAGTGAGTGAGCAAATCTTTTAATTGTGATTATGCATCATGCCCTCTTCATTAAATAGATCTAGCAGGGAGAAAAGCCAATTGTTTCTAATAATTTTCTAGTGCTTTTGTGGTTTGTGTACTTCAGTGTTCTGAAGGTCGGCTAGAACTACCAGACCATAAAATTCAGCCAGTGAGAGATCTGGAACTAAGAGAGCTTGAGGATTTATTAAGTGATGTGAAACTCTATTGTTTTGTGCATGTGTTACATAATTGCTGTCAATGCAAGGCTGTTAAAATTCCCTGCTAGTAATAACATGAATACCATTTTATAGCTTCAAGAGGAGATAAAAGAAGTTTCTTAGTCAGCACTTCAACAATATCACAGCACATGTCAGTTTTATTATTCTGGAGCCTTCAGTTTTGGCAGATGCTCTCCATTCTGGCTGTGGTGTGGTAATTACCATATAAATTAAGCAGTGAAATAAGCTGAGTGCAGCCTTATCCCTGCTGCCTGTAACCAGGTTGCAAGTACTGCAGTGTGAAGAAGGCATAATTCAGGCTAATTATATTTAGAGGGCCACATTTTGAAATGCTGGGCCTTTATCTCTATTCAAGCCAATTTTATAAGTAAATTGAAGCTGTTTAGTTGCTGTGCAAACAGAAGGATCATTCTTTTTCCACAAGGTACTCTCCATAATAGCATTCCAGGAATTAGTTTAATCCATCCAGGATTGATTCATGGCCACTAATTGTATTTCGATGTGCAGTCTAATGCTTCAAATTATATGTGTCCTTACTTTAATGAGTTGTAACTAGTCCTTAAATTGGGAGCTTTGCACTTTTATATCTAACAGGCTTTACTTCAGATTTTATGTGATTAAACTACTATGGAAAGTGAGCTGAAATGAGTGAATTTGTTTTCTTTTGCTTTGTGTGGGTGGTTGGTTTTTTCTGATTTAGTTAATTCTAGTCATTTGGGAAGCCTTGGAATTCTTAAAATCCAGAGTCCAAATGCAAAATCCTCAGATGATAGTGATAAACAAAACATATTTCCTCCACGTGATAGGTAACTGTGTGTGTCAAGAGTGGGCAAAGAAAATAAAGATGATGTGAGCAACTGATGCTTTTTCAAATCATAAAAATTGTGTTGGAAAATAAATGGCTCAAAGTAAAAAGTGTGTAACATTTTTTTTCCTGGTATTGCATTGCAGAAGTCAAAGCATTTTAGAGAATTGGATTTGTTATGAATGGTAGAATGGGCATAAAGAAACATGGCCAGGGTCTTGGTGAGCTGTTTACAAATGTGGTGATGTAACTGGAGTTTTTTGTTTTAAATTCCTCTAAATTTGGTGTCATGGAAAGAACTAGAGCAGTAATTCATGACATCAGTACTAGGCTACAGTTACTTATCTTTTGCTTTACTGGACTATTTTCTCTATAAATAAAATGTGAATCTGTAAAACTGCCTCAGAGATAGCTTCTGATCTTTTTAATAAGATGGAAAGTAAAATTAATAATTTTGATTCTTGTGCTTGCTTTTCAACTCCGAGGGATAACTTACAAGGTATTATTTCAAATTATTGCATTTATAAGAAGTGTCCTTATATTCAAACCAGAATGAACATAGAGTTCCCGTCTTCTCAACTTTCAAGGTACTTTTGGAATAAAACCTGCTTTCCCTGTTTTGGTGATTTTCTTCAAGTAGAGCATTTGGATTTCCTTTAACATTCTCGACATGGAACTGACAGTGTAAACAGTGAAACAGAACTGAATTAATAGGATTATTAATCTTTAAATATCAGAATTATATTTAACTACAGGAGAAATAAACATAAATGGCAGAACTAATTCTATCTCAGCTAATTTCATTATTCCTATTGAATCTCCTCTTTAGTGTCAGGTATTTCTTCTTCTGCCCGTTGTATGGTGTTTGGTTGGGTTTTTTTTTCTTTCTTTCTAATGATTGATTTTGCCCAACAGTTACCTTCCTTATTTTTCTAACTGATGGTTTGGGTGATTTCATGTAACACTTCAATGGTCTTTAGAAGCAAAGGTGCTACATAAAAATAAGCTGTTATTTGAATAGCTTGATTCTGATTTGTGACGTATTTGTGTTTTTAAATATTAACATAATCTTTATGTGAACATACTGAATACATTTTTATGTAGTTAAACTAGAAGAGGCACTTCCAGTGTAGCAGGCAGATGATATGTGACATTAAGTGACTTTTTCTGTTTTGGAGGATCCTGTCTTTTTCTCATTTTTGTAAGTCCTTTCTGAGGAGAAGAAAAAATTAGATAAGCCATTTAAATAATTATTTTCTGTATGTGTCTCTGTTCTATGGTTTTTTTCTAATTCTTACTATGCAATTACTTTCTTAAGGTCTCTTTTGTATTTGCACTTTCTTAGAGCTAACATGCTGTAATCCCACAGAATCTTTAGACAATTCACAAAGGAGTATGTGTGACCATAGATATTTGGGCAGATTAATTTTAAAATTTAATGTTGAAGTTCCTACTTGGTTTTGATACTCAGACATTTCAGTAAATGCTTAGTTTAGCAGTCATACTTGGAATATCTGATTTGGTAAAACCTTCATGAACGTATTTTCTGTGCTTGACAGGACTCATCAGAGAACATAGCTAACAGTGGATAAAAACAATGAATTAATGTTGAGAATGTGGGAAGGGAAGACCCTGGTTAACCATTAGAGTATGTGTTAAAGTTTGATACACTGTTGAGCTTGTTTCACAAGCAAATACATATAACAAAACAAATCCAAGGTACTAATTATATTCTACTGCTTGACTTTTTATCTGGATTTTTGCCAGGTAGAAAATTATTAGGCTAAATCTTACTTGTACTTTCACAGTTGACCTCCCTTTAATCCCTTTGAGGAGGAAAAAAACCCAAACCCACAACCAAAACCCATGGGAAATAACATTTCATGGGGCAAAATGTGTTTGAGTATTGGCAAAGTTAGTATTGCTGGTGGAAAAAAACTGCATTCCACCACCATCCTTTACTTTTAGATGTTATTCATTCACAACTGTACTTGCCATTCCTTTAGCAAAAATACTTATAAAACTGAGTAATATCCTTGTTTGACTTTATATTGTGTCACTATTTGATGTATCTAACACATTGGTAGAACCTATTACACTAACTCCAGAGACTGGATTATTTGGAAAGTGCTCATGAGAGCTTTAGCTGTTGGTTTGCCTTCTCTACTATCTCTCAGGCCTTCTGTTTGCATTCTTTTTATTGTTATTTGTAGTGCTTCTCTTTGCATTTCTTAGTGTGTGAGAGGACTAACCCTAGTAAGCAAAACATTGATAAATCTCAACCTCTACTTGTAAAGTTAGGATACTACCACCTATGGTTCTGTGCTGTTCAGTCAGTCTCCACACAGAGTAGTAATGTTTCCTTCTATAAATTACATTGAGCACGTAAATAACTGAAATATATTTCACTATGAGGACAACAGATTTTTTTTAATGTGCAATTTTAAGCTTGAATTGTAGTTTTCACTCATTTTGTTTCTAGAACACAGCATGCAGCAAACACTTTCTAATTCAATTTGTTCTTAATCTTCTCCATTTTAAACCATTTCTGTGGTTTCCTAGTAAAAGTGAAATTATAGGCTACTAGGTGATGTGAAAATTCACTAACTATATGAACGTCAAGGTTAGGTTAAATTAAGTAGTGTTGATATACACTTTTGTACAGGATACCAATGTTTCATGTAGAAATTCAGTGAACTTATTTATGTTTTGATGAAAGCTAGAGAGAATGGTCAAGTATGTGTTAATTTTTTTCCCACACTTTAGGCCTTACTAGGTAATTTTTCATTTAAAAAGAATGGTTATTGCCTTAAAGCCCACTCTGATCTTCCAAATGTGGCCAAATGTGATGAAGAGAAAAGGAAACAAGCTATACAAAGTAGAGATGGGAATGACTTGAGTTCTTTAATACAATGAAACTGCTAAAGTCCTTAATAAAAGGTATGGAAGAGGATAGGAGGAAGTAAAATAATATAGTGTAAGAATAACATAATATGCAAGATGAGCAAAAGCCCATTTTTGTGAGTTTTATGGTATAGTGAGCTAAATTTTGAATTTAGTAATTCTACCAGTTGGTCTGGCTGAACTAGCTAAATATTGTCTATTGGACAGCATTTCAAGTGCAGTCTAATTAAACATTAACACAACTGTGTGAAATGAGTGCCCCGTGCAATGAGTTTGCTTATCTACACAACAGCCTACTGTCAGCCACAGCTGAAAACTACTATAGGTAGTTTCTGCTCTGAAGCAAAACATGCAATTCTTGGTTGCTCGTTATTGCAAGAAAAAAGAGGAGAAAAACTTTCTTAAAAATCACTCTTAAATATTAATTTGGACCAAAATTGCAGGAGCATTCTTTGAATCATTCTTGCCTAGCTGTCTAGTGTAAAAAGCTTTAAAGTACTTAACATGCATATTTCAGCTTGGTGAACTAGTATTACATTGGCACAAAAAAATGCAGTCTGCAAATAATTAAACAATAATTAAAACAAGAATAAACCAGGTTTTAGTACTGAGATACTTTTGAAAGCTGACATTCTCTCAGCTTTTGAGTTTCTTTTTCTCAAGAAAGGGGAAGTCTGCCCAAAGTTCTCTGTATTGCCAGATCCTTCACAGAATGCCTATGTACAGATAGCAAAGTGGCTTATTCATGTTGCTCTGCTCTGAAGGTTTTAACTGTAGATGCAGAGTTAGTCATGTGCCAGATAAGTTCAGAGAGGGAGATTCCTTGCATAAGATCATTCATAAATCCATATATTAATTGTTCCATAAGTAATTAAGAATTTTTACTGAATAATCTGGTATGTTCTATTAAAACACTACATCTCTTCCAGATAAGATACCTGTAAATGCTTAAATCATTACAAAAACAGTTACTGTAGAAAATCTTGATATAAATAAGTGCACAATGTAAAAAAGTGAAATTAATTTAGTTTAATGTAGCCATAATCCTGCATGTGCATCCATGTGCTATCTGTGAATGCTGCCTGTGCTTGGGCATCAGGTTGTCTTAAAGATATAAACCCCCACTCATACAGTTTTGTCATTAGTACCTGAATTGTTTAAGGGACCTGCTAAAGTCTAAACCAGGTTAAAGTTCTAAGCTAAAACTAGTCATAATCTGTGTTCATCACTGCCATTAGTAACATCTAAAAGTCTGTTAGACTGATTTTTACCTGTTTAACTTCTGAAGCACTGGCAAGTAGAGAGCTGTGCTTTTGAGCAGAATACTGTCCTATATTTTGAGTACAGGACGACTATTATTGCTTGAATAAAAATAACTGTTTCATTCCCAGGCCCATATAGTTTCAAGGAATGTCATTTATGTGGTAATTTCCTTTAGCATTTATTGCTTGTCTAAATCTTGAATGAATGAAATGGAATATATTACCCGTGGCATAGATGTTCAAGATATCATCTTGAATATTTCTTTATGGTTAGGAGGATAGCATGATGCTCTGCTGCTGCTTGTGCTTTCTTAAAACTTTATAAATTAGTCATTCAGAATCACTGTTTCTTTTGAAAACTAGGAATTTCAGTTAGATATGAACATACATGCATGATAATCTCTACAAGTAAACTAATTATTCAATGAGCTGTATTCTTTATGAGTTATGGAACAGTGTTAAAGCTGGAAAATCAAGAGCCTTATGCTTATTATTTTGAGAGAAAGCAGAATATCTATTTGGGAAAAAAAAAGATTCCAAACGGAATTCATTTTCCTGAAAATATTTTATCTCTTTCCTCTTTGTAGATATTTTGTGTTTGAGCATGGTAGTCTTCACCGTGAATTCTGGAACAGAAAACTAGGAATAAGAAAAACAGTGGCCTTGTATTTTGGGCTTCTCTAGTGAGCTGCTAATGTACCAGCTGTTTAAAACATTTATCTAAACATCACAAATATTTTAGTTCAACTTGGAAAATATCAGATACATAGTTTTGAAATAAATGGAAATAATTTTAAAAATTTGGTTCTTCAATGTAGTATAGCTTTAACTAAGGTTGTAGAATTGTTTAGGTCGGAACAGACTTTTAAGATCGTTGAGTCCAACTGTTAACCTAACATTGTCAAGTCCACCACTAAGCCATGTCCCTCAGCACCACATCTACACATCTTTTAAATCCCTTGAGGGATGGTGACTCCACCACTTCCCTGGGCAGCCTGTTCCAGGGCTTGACAACCCTTTCAGTGAAGAAATTTTTCCTACTGTCCACTTTAAACCTTCCCTCATGCAACTTAAGGCTGTTTCCTCTTGTACTTGGGAGAAGAGACCAGCACCCACCTTGCTACAGACGTCTTTCAGGTAGTTATAGAGAGTGAGAAGGTCTTCCCTGAGCCTCCTTACCTGCAGTCTAAACAACCCCAGTTCCCTCAGCTGCTCCTTTATAGAATCTGCTCTAGAGTCTTCACCAGCTTTGTTGCTGCTCTTTGATTCTGAATGATTTCTTACATAGTGAAGTTATCAATAAAGTTACTGTGATAAGTACTACTACACTACTGTGTAGTGTTTCAAAATTAGTAGTATCTCAATCATGCATAGCAAGTGTTCAGCTATGTCTCCTGCAGGAAAGCAGCTAGATCTGAATCCTTGGTATAATTTAGAGTAACCCCTGGCAAAGCTTAACTAGGCCAAAAAAATCCGTGTCTAGCTAGTCTGTTGTAGGCTCTGGGGCCCTTTCTGCATTGCGTGATCTCTTTGCTCTCAGCAGTAAGGAAAAGAACAATTCAAAATATAATATGTGGAACAGTGGTGCAAAACAGAACACAATCAATTATGTATATTTAGAGTATGTATTTTGTATCTTTCCATTTTTTTCAAAGTTAATGATCAGGTTACTAGTTTTGTTTGAAAAAGTGAGCATTGATCACCAAACTGTTAAAGCTATTATTATGCTGAAGATATTAGAAAAAGTTTTTCTCTTGAGTTACCATAATTCTCTTCTCATTCTGATAGATTTATTAGGACCTTTCAAATGAAAAATATAGTAGTAGGAAATGTCCTAGCCCTATTTTCTATGGAGGAGAGAACAATGTATACAAGTCACAAACATGTTACTCTTATGTTATTGTTTATAAAAGCAGGAAATAGTTCGGCTTAGTGTGTCTGAAATGTCAGTACTTCACCTCTGGTTTTCGACATCCTTTAAATATGACTATAGTTTATTAACATGTATCTGCACAACAGTCTTTAATAAAATGAGAAACCTTATTGTAAGTGAAGTTTTGTAAGTGTGGCAAGTAGACTAAACAGTGAAGGTTATTAAGTGTTAAGAATTCATATTGGATTTCAAAGTATTTTACTTCAGAGAAATGTTATTGAGTTCTCTTTCATATCATATGTGAAAGACGTAATATTTCTAGACATAACTTTTTTCTGACTTTTGTTTTCAGTTGTTTTCCTACTCTAGGACAAACACGATAGCTCTATTTAAATATGGTCAGTATTTGTTTATTTGGATGCCTCTGTGGTGTAGATTAAATTTCATAGATGTTTCCATGATGTACTTGCATTTACTGTGAAGCAGTAAAACAAGTGGGTTTGTTTGTCATAATTATGTGGATATGCTTAAGATTTTTCAAGTACACAGTGAAAGCTTTACTTATGTTTAAGGGTTTGTCATTCTGTCTTCACTATTTAAACCAATATTGTAAAGCCTGCACGTCTGTGCTTGTAATATGAATTCAAGGAAACATTTATGATTGAATTTTCTTCTGTGTGCATTTAGGATTAGGCCTGTGATTTGCATTACTGGAAATTATGAAAGTGACAGAAAAATAACAATTCAATATTGTAGCTTATGACTAGGAGAAAAAATTTAAAAGTAATTCAACAAAAGTTTTGGACCATTTCAGTGTTTTCTTAACAAAGCAAATATTTACTCCAAGGAGAAAAGTGCAATTTTGTGTTCTCATATAGTAAGTAGAATACTTTGATTTTTACATTTTCATTATGACAATAACTTAATTATGAGTTTGCTCCTGTTATGCTAAAAAACTGTACAGAAATATTATAATGGTCCTACATGTCAAGTTTGATTTTTTTGTGATTTTTAAATTATCATTAAATCACAGTATCACAGTATGTTAGGGATTGGAAGCGACCTTGAAAGAATCTAGTCCAACCCCCCTGCCAGAGCAGGATCACCTAGATGAGGTCACACAGGAATGTGTCCAGGCAGCTCTGGAATGTCTCCAGAGAAGGAGACTCCACAGCCCTCCTGGGCAGCCTGTTCCAGTGCTCCGTCACCCTCACTGTAAAGAAGTTCCTCCTCGTGTTAATACTAAACCTCCTGTGATCCAACCTGCTCCCATTCCCTCTTGTCCTAACATTGGATGCCATTGAGAAGAGCCTGGCTCTCTCCTCCTGACACTCACCCTTAACATCTGTAAGCATTAATGAGGTCCCCTCTCAGTCTCCTCTTCTCCAGGCTGAAAAGACCCAGCTCTCTCAGCCTGTCCTCATAGGGCAGGTGCTCCACTCCTTTAATGATCTTGGTGGCCCTGTGCTGGACTCTCTCCAGCAGCTCCCTATCCTTCTTGAGCTGAGGGGCCCAGAACTGGACACAGTATTGCAGGTGGGGCCTCACCAGGGCAGAGTAGAGGGGGAGAATAACCTCTCTCGATCTGCTGGCAACAGAAACTAAACAATGCGTAGTGCCCATATGCTGTGTGCAGTCATTTTCTTACGCAAATTAATGTTTGCATTTGTAGCTACTGCTTTTAACACAGCAGTGTGGAGACTTGCTTTCTCAGTAGGAAAGTGCCCATTCTGTATAAGTAATAAATTAGATGCATAAGTCTAATCATGTGAAAAGAGTTTTTGTGTGACCAGATGAGACATTGCAAGGAAGCTGTAGCCCCTTGAGATGGCTGACTGTGAAAACAGACTATGAAAAAGACAGTGAAAGCAGGATAAATATTCCTTTTGCTTCCACTTTGGTAGTTGTCTGTTCTATTTGGTCATTTTGTAAATTTGACTTTTAAAAGCTTGTTTTATCTCTTTACTGATTAAGAAATATCAATCTTCTGAGAGGTAAATCATATAATTGCTTAAGCAGTGGCTCATATGCATGAATTTTGTATAAATGAATAAGGCTCTTTTGCTATAGGTGTATTGTTTGACTGGATGTGTTTTATACCTACACTGTTTAAATGTGCTATTACTGATCTACTTGAAGACCAACTTTTTTATTCTTTTATGGGAAACAGATGGAATGTCTGGAATTCCACTTACAAAAAGGAATCTGTATCCTGCTGAGTAATAGCAAGTTAGTTGTCTTTTTTTTTTCCTAACTGCAGATGTAAAATTCAATACCAAAGGCATGTAAAATATTGAAGGTGATTTACTGCTAAGATTTAATATTGTTTCTTAAATTACATAGCTATAAGGAGTGTATTTGGCTGCAGGATTAATTTCAAGAGAGGTAGCTTTAGCTTTTATTGGAGAAATATATTTATAGAAGGAAGAAAGGAAAGTCATTCATTTAAATTTTTAATTGCTCTTATTACTGGCATTTTTGATTTTGCATATTTGTTGCTGTTTATAAGCATTTGTTACATGCATGTGTATTACCTATGACTTTACCAAGTTTAGGTACATAGTGCGTATAAGATTTTAACACATTCCTGAATGTGCTTTGCTTATGTTGATGACAGTAGAAACTGGAGAAATGCTTGGAAGCTTGTTGAAAGATGTAGGTTTATCATACTTGTAAGAAATGTAAATATATTATCCTTAAGTCTTAAATATCAGGCATTTATGAAAACAGCAATGAGCCAAAAATGTAGGTCCACTTGCACACTAACTTTGATATAAATAAGTGGTGCATATATAATCTCTTCTTATGAACTAGACATGTATCATTATTTTAAGGAGATAGATTTTGCTGGGTAAATACAAACTATGCTGACATCTTTTTCACTGATACCATTTTGTTGGTATTTCCTGGTTTTCAACCTTCTTTCAGAAGTCCTATATAAAAACTTTTGAGTGCTTGTTTTGTTTTTTTTAATGTTAATGATAAACAGACAGGTAATAAGAGAGACAAATTCAGTTGTTTACTACTGTTCAGGCATACACCATATAAATACACAGTCCATAAAGATATTTTTCAGAACATTCAATGTTCATACTGTTCATACTGTTTTCTGAAAGTTTATTTTTTGCTGCTTATTGTTTTGTGTTTTCTTAGTGCAGAGTTGCCTCTTGTACTTTGTCTTTTTTCCCATAGATGATTTCTGGTGGTAAAGTAATAAGGTGAGCAAAGCTGTGGCTTCTGATTCAAGGCTCTTGATAGAGTTTTGAGGCAAATTAACTGTTTTGAAGTGGACAGTAGTTTCTGGGTTTCCTTCTGCCCCTTTATCTCTTAAATTTGAGTTGTATTATATTTCCTAGTATTTCCCACATCAAATTCTCTTTGCCTATTCTTTCCCCACAGCACTGATGGTCTCATTTGAATTGTTTTCAAACCACTGTGGTGGTTGCAATACACTCATGTATTCATTTCTTTAAATACCCTTCCGTCATTAGCACCCTCATGCTTTCTGTTGTCTGCTTTAGTTTATGTAGCTTCACTCCTTGATCCCTGCGTCTTCCTTTTCTTCCATGTCTCCTGCAAGAAATTTCTGATCTTTAGTCACTGTAGAAACCAGTTTTGTAGAGAAGATAGAGTGTAAGAACAGATGAGATAAGTACAGAATCTCCTTCAACATCTTTCTCCTCTTGTTGCAGAGGAGATAGAGTTAGAATGGGAAATCCTTTCCCTACTCTCAGTACTTTCTTAGATGCACTTTTTCCCTACTGGGAAAGTAGCTTGGCAATCTGTACCCAGACCAAGAGAGCAGGCCTGATCACCTTCTCCAAGCCATAAAAAAAAAAAAAAAAAGTGTTAGAATTCTGTTTCAAAGATTTGGATCCAGATTACTTATCATTGTAGCTAGGCTTCGTGAACCAAGATCCAGGGACGGCTCCACCTATGCTCCTTATCAGCGCCTTTTCCAGGCGCACTGATAAAAAGAGGATAGTCTATAGCACCCTCGAGCCTGCCCAATGGATTTTTTTTAGGTGAGACACAGCATGCGCAGAGCTGGACCCACCCTTTAGTCCTAAGGTTCATCTGCCAGGGCCTAGCAAGCTTGGACGCTGGCAGCGAAGTCCTTAGGACAGAGGTTTAACCTCTTAGATGGAAGGCCTTACAGGGCCAAACGAGCTCCATCTGCCCGGGTTTGGAATCAGAGTTGTCCCTCTCCTAGGATGACTGCCAGAAGGCTAATGAGCACATCCTACCCATACAAGGATTCTAGGAACATGGGTATCACCCCCCACACTTTCCCGTGGGCAATGAGTTTAATGCTCCCTCTGCTGTCGGCACAGTTATCGCACCAGGGGCCACAGGAGACCCCAAGTGATTTTCAGACTTTGCCTGGCCAGATTACTTATCATTGTCATGGCTAGGCTTCGCGAACGAAGATACGAGGAGGGCTCCACCCACACTCCTCATCAGCCCCTTTTATCACGCTGATAAAAAGAGGATAGCAGATAGCACCCTCAAGCCTGCACTATGGATTTTTATTTTTAGGTGAGACACAGCATGCGCAGAGCTGGACCCACCCTTTAGTCCTAAGGTTCATCTGCCAGGGCCTAGCAAGCTTGGACGCTGGCAGCGAAGTCCTTAGGACAGAGGTTCAACCTCTTAGATGGAAGGCCTTCCAGGGCTAAATGAGCTGCATCTGCCCGGGTTTGGAATCAGAGTTGTCCTTCTCCTAGGATGACTGCCAGAAGGCTAATGAGCACATCCTACCCATACAAGGATTATAGGAACATGGGTATCACTCCCCACACTTTCCCATGGGCAATGAGTTTAATGCTCCCTCTGCTGTCAGCACAGTTATCGCACGAGGGGCCACAGCAGACCCCAAGTGATTTTCAGACTGTGCCTGGCCAGATTACTTATAAATCAGGAATAAAAGATCATAATCTACTTAATGAGATTATTTGCTTTGCATAATGATTCTTATCAATATTTCTCTCAAAATTTCTTAACTGACATTCAACTGGATGATATTCTTAATTGTCACTGACAATGGAGATCTTTATTTGAAATAATGACATTTGTGGGTATGGTAAAAAGGGGAACAGTAAACTGAATGCTTGTAATAAAATTACTGGATCCTTCAATAAGGTGTAAAAGCATTCATATCTAATAAATCAGAGCCAGATTCTAAAAATAGTAGAATACATTCTGCAATTACTGAAACTTAAAATCCTCGCTTTAGGTCAGCCCAAGCTTGCCACTTTCTGTGTTGCTTTAAAACACAGCACAAATTCCTGTTTAGTTAAAGCTCCATTGAGGCTGTATACGTTTATTCCACTTGTAGTCTGTAAAGCCTTAAGATTCAAGAAGCTTTTAGTTGCCATTAGTGAGACTGGATTCAAAACCAGGTGGCACAGATGAATAGACAATGTCTGTGAACAATACTTCGTTGAATTCCGCATCACAATACCTACCCTGATGAGATTCTTTCCTTCATACTGAAATAAGAATTAAATAGTGCGCAGTGGATCGCTGACTAATGCTTTAAGAAATATTAAAAAAAATAATGTCAAGTTATTCTTTTGGTATCTTTGTCTGTTTCTTTGCTGTCTAAATTCAAAATGGTTTTAATCCTTCAACCCCTGTTGTTTCTTGCATTATTGCTCTCAATGCACCACACATTGTTATTTCTGCCCAAGTTGTCTTCAATGAGAAAGGCTTGGTCCATTGTCACTTCATATTGAAGGGAAGTATTGCGAGTATGAACTACAGAGATATTTGTTTTCTTTGGAGTTCCACTGTAATTATTAATATAGCTGTATTTTTCTTTTTTTTCTTCAGTCTTCATTAGCATGAACCTGTGATTGGGTACTGAATTTGGTATTTGTCCTGAATGCTCGCCTCTTTAGAATATGTGACTCTGGGGGAGGAAAATTCCTTTACTGTGACATCAATTAATGGTATTGTGTTGTCTAGTAAGCATGAATGGCAGAAATCCAGCCAGTCAGAGGAGGCACGTAACTTCAGGTTTCTTTGTTGTAGTAGTCAGAGTTGGTTTAAGCTGGGTATAAAGCTTTGATTAGTGCATAAAATTCCATCACTTTAGAAAATTAAGTATGATTTAGCTACTAATTGGAGATGTGGGCAGGAGAGTCTAGATTTTACTTACTTATGGGTTTCTTAGTTTGGGTAGTATATTTCCAGAGAATAGGTGACCTACTTTTGTTCATAGGGATGATAAGGTATAAAAAGTGTTCTTGTCAAGTCTGAAGATATGAAACTGAGGATAGGGGCTAGGTGGGGTTGACACCAGTCAATACACTTGAGGGCAGGGGCTGCCATCCAGAGAAACTTCAGCAAGCTGGAGGAATGGGCTAACAGAAACTTTATGAAATTCAGAAAGGATAAAAGCAAAGTCTTCCACCTGAGAAAGAGGAATTGCCAACAACAGTACAGACTGGAGACCTACAGGCTGAAAAGCAGCTCCACTGAAAAGGACCTCGGGGTCCTGGTGGGCAGGGGAGCCAGGCTACATGGGAGCCTGAAGTGTGTCTTGGCAGCAAAGAAGTCCGACAGCATCCTGAACTGTATTCACAGGAAGAGAGCCAGAAGAGCAAGGGAAGTGATTAACACCACAGCTCAACACTTGTTAAACCACATGTAGATTTTCTGTGCAGTTCTGGACAACCCAGTTCAGGGAAGACGTCACTAAACTGCAATAGAGAGAAATCTGAGAGCTGGAGCACTTGCCCTATGAGAAGAGGCAGAGGTAACTAGTCTTGTTCACCCTAGAGAGGAGGTAGATGCTGATAGCAACCTTCCAACACTTGTAAGAATGGTGGAAGGACAAGAAACTTATGGACATAATGTGAAAGAAGAGATTCAGAAAAGAGTTTTCTCATGAGATCAATCAGGTGGTGGAGCAGGTTGCCCAGAGACATTGTTTTATCCCCTCCTTGGAGGTTTTCAAGACCCAACTGGATAAACCCCTGAATAACGTGGTCATAATTTGAATTTCAACAAGAGCAAAAAGAAAGGTGGTTCTGAACACTCTGAGGAGTAAATGAGGGCTAACAGGCCAGCTCTGCTAGCTAGATGATCAAATCAGATTTAGAGCTCCTCTAATATAGCATCAAAAGCAAGAGGTTAGGATTCTGATTATATATTAAATACAAACTGAGGAACTGAACAACGACTTTCATAATTGTCCTGGATTTATCTTATGGAGTATTCAATTCCCCATGTGTTCACAACATCTGAATATGAATAAATGGATAGTCTTAAAATCCATTGAGTATCTAAACACTTGTTGTTCAACTTATTTCTGAAATAAGTTCATTTGTTGATGTAATTATTTGGAAGTTTGATTTGATATGAAAATAATTTTAACATCAGGTTCATTTACAATAATAAATTTTCTGTGTATGATTACTTAATCTTGTTTAAAATAATTAATTTTAATTTTCTATCTTGTTTTTGCATTTGTAAACACCAAGAGCATTGTCTACTACCACTTATTACTGTCCACACATTTTTGCTTCTCCAGCTTTGGGCAAATTTCCTTCCTTTTGAGGGCAAACTAGTGTATGTATGAAATGTATTGTTGCATTTTATCACATTCATTGAAACTTGGGAATACTTCACATGGAATTATTGCCGTTCTCCAGGAAATACTTCCTATTATTCTAAATTTCTACATGTTAAAGAGAGATGTATTTGTAAAGTGTCAGTCCACTATGGTACTTCAGTTTGTTTTGTAAGGGAAAAGTTTTTTGTTTGAATATTTGCCCATTTATCCCTCAATAAGTAGTTATTGAGGAAGCTGCAAGGCTCTTTAGGTGTCTTTTATTTGTTTGTTTTCATTAAAAGTGAAAGATTGTACAGGTATTTGAAACCTTTATTGGATATTCCCAATTGCAATCAACTCTTTCCTTGTTTAAACACTAATCAGACTTCCTAGTTGCCCTGCCAGTTACTGTCAACCTAGGGCATTATGAAGGTGAAAACATCTAGCAAATGAGAGCCAAGTTGGATACCTTTCCATACATTACTGCATTCCTGTACTTATCAATGCTTTTTTTATATAATGCTTTACCCTCTCTCTCCAATTTATAATACTACTAAGCCCAACTGACCTGTTTTCTTTAGGCTTAATGTCTGGCACTTTTAAATCAGTTTTGTGTCTCAAAAGTGAACCACTAAACATAACCCTTCACAGACGTTAGCAGGGTTTTAGCATGGTTGTTTTAATAGAGCACAGCAACAGCTTTGTTGCAGGAAATGAGGGCAAATATCTCTTCCAGTGGAAACTATGGGAAGAATTTAAATAGAAAGAATATTACCCAAAGTAGAATTTGGTTTTTCAGGTGGTAAATCTAAAACCTGTATGCTTAAAGTGCCAAGGGATCTCTCCAGCACAGTTGTTAAAACCCACAGTTTTAGATGCCATTTCATATAAGGCTGCTCCATATGTCTCTGTAGGACAAAGATCCATTCTTTATTCAAAAAGTCAGCTGAGTCCTGAACTAGGAGTAAATCAAATATCTTTCATGGAAATTCTGAGCTGAAGCTGATTCTGCTTATAGCATGCAAGATAACATAGGTGGTTTCTTTTCTGATGTATTTGTCAAATGATATTAAATCACTGAACTTGAGTATTCCCTCTGATGGTTTCCTCAGGTTTATGATATCCGTCTTTAACTTCCTTTTGGAAAGAAAAAATCCAATACAATTTACTATCACTTTAGCCAGTTAGCATTTCTATACATTTTGGCATCTTTCTCATTAGTAATATGTGATGTGTAAGAATCATAGAATCATAGAATGTTAGGGGTTGGAAGGGACCTAGAAAGAATCTAGTCCAACCCCCCTGCCAGAGCAGGATCACCTAGATGAGGTCACACAGGAATGTGTCCAGGCAGCTCTGGAATGTCTCCAGAGAAGGAGACTCCACAGCCCTCCTGGGCAGCCTGTTCCAGTGCTCCGTCACCCTCACTGTAAAGAAGTTCCTCCTCGTGTTAATACTAAACCTCCTGTGATCCAACTTGCTCCCATTCCTTCTTGTCCTAACATTGGATGCCATTGAGAAGAGCCTGGCTCTCTCCTCCTGACACTCACCCTTAACATCTGTAAGCATTAATGAGGTCCCCTCTCAGTCTCCTCTTCTCCAGGCTGAAAAGACCCAGCTCTCTCAGCCTGTCCTCATAGGGCAGGTGCTCCAC
>VWZO01016885.1:129713-150053 GCA_013396975.1 Bucco capensis | reverse complement strand
CATCCACCACCCGAGTTTCCTCCACTCTTCATCTCATATGCCACCTCATCTTAGTTGGACTGCACCCTAGCAGGTTTTACTGTGAGTGGGGGGTCGGCCAGTGGGGTGAAGGGGGAACCAGGAGGGTTTGTCCCATTCTATATTTTCATTGTTATATATTTTTCTATGTTAAAATTATTCTTTATAACTCACCCCCAGTGTACAGAGTGGATTATTAATTTTCTTTCCTTTTTGGGGAAGGGTGAGGTTCTTAATGGGTCTTTTTCTCAAAATTTGTCCTTTCAAACCAGGACACCTGGCCCAACAGGTCCTTATAAAAAGTCTCTCTCCATCTTTCCTGTAGGCCCTTGAAGTCTTGGAAGGCTTCAGGAAGCTCTCCCTGGAGCCTTCTCTTCTCCAGGCTGCACAACCCCAACTCTCTCAGCCTGGCCTCACAGCACAGAGCTTCCTTTGTGCCTGGGTGAAGAAGCTTCCTCAGCATTCCTCATTATCTTATGTGATCTGTTGCTGCCTATTTCCTTGTTTTCCAAAATTAGGGTCCTTTTTAGGTAGTGTCCTGGGCCTGCAGTAAGTTTACTTCTCCTGGGATCAGGAATGTGGCCAAGCAGTGCCTAAATATCATTCCTTCAGCCTTCTGGAGAGTTTCGATGTGGGGTTCACAGGGATCAGTGCTGGGATCCACCCCAATCCACAGGGATCTGGGAAAAGTGTAGAAAACAAAGCAGTAAGGCTTGGTGGGGAGGCAGAAAATGTCAGGGTGGTTGACACAAAAAACAAGTAGGAAAGTCTGCAGAAGGATCTAAGAGCAGGAGGAGCCTGGGCAATAAAAAGGCAGATAAAGTACAGTGTTGATAAATGCAAAGTCACGCACATGAGGCAAACAACCTTAGCTACCTATTCACCACCATGGGCCCCAAAATAGCTCTCACTGCTGAGGGAAGAGCTCTTGGAGTTAATGTGGGTAGTTCTCTGGAAATGTCAGCTCAATGTTCAGCTGCAGTCAAAAAGGCAAATTGGATGTTGGTGATGATTAAGAGAGGAAGAGAGGAGCAATCAGAACACATCATTACAGTCCTGTGTCAATCCATACTCAATATTCCCATTCCCAGCTGCCCTGGGAACTGAGCAAGGAGCAGCACCAAGCGTGGGATTGGCATGTGGGGACATTCCAGGGGCATATGAGGAGCCCTGCAGATTGTGAGCAGCCTGGAGAAGAAGGGAAATGGTTCTTGTCTTGTCTTCCTAACAGACAAACCCCAGATTTCTCTGATAAGCATGCTCAGAGCAAACCAAAGGGAATCCTCTTCCCTCTGTGTTTCCTTGCATCCAGGAACATCTCATCTCTGGGCTGCCAAGATCCAAAGTGCTTGGAGGGGCTGGAACAACCCCTTGAGGTGTTACATGGGATGTCAATCCCAGCCTCAGCTAAATGAGGCATTAAGCTGAAGGTAAGAAGTGATTTAGTGTGAGAAGTGTCTCCTTACTTCTTATCAGCTTTCCTGTAGCTTGTGTCCATGGGGATAAAGATGTACTGAGGGTCCCAGAGGTCTCCTGGGCTTCAGCAGAGGGAAGAGAGGATGGCCAAAGGAAAAATGTCTTCCCATGGGAGAGACTCCTGGAAGCCCATCACTGCTCCAGGCTGATCTTGGGGCTGGGCTAGGGGTGAGGGCTGGGTTTGATCAGTGCTGCCCAAAGTGAACTGCAAACCCAGGAGATCTGGTCCTCCATTCCCCAATATAGCTGTTCCCTTCCTGATGCTGAGCAGACATTGGACAAGAAAACCGGGAAATCAAGGGTGAAACCCCCTTATTTCTCTCCAACACCTCCATCCTCACCATGCAGGGGCAGCGAGGTCTCCTCTGCAGCCCAACCTGGAAAGCTTTAACACCCAAGGAACATCTGAGCAGGGGCCTGAGGGGCATTTCTCCTTTCCCAGCCATTTGGAGCATCATTTATTTTCTCTCCACACCTCACTTTACCTGTTTGCATGGTGAGGAAGACCCCAGGGCACAGGGTAGAAGTCAGAGGTGACACACTGTGGGTTCCTCAGGTGAAGAGAGGTGGGTTTTGGGGAGAGGTGTGTTTGTGCTACAGCTCCTGCTGTTAGCACTTTGGTTAATGCCTCCACACCACCTTCCCTTCCAGTGGCAAACAATAAAGCTCAAGGTGAGCATCACCTCTGCCCTATCTCTTAGATTCTCCTCTCTCCTGTCCATCCATCACAGGCTTGCTCTCCTGCAGCCGATTGCAGCCGACCTGCATCAGCTATTGATTTATTGACTGAGGCCAGGTCTGGGAGATTCAGGGAAGCAGCTCCCCACAGAAATGCTTTTCAGAAGTAGAGATCTGATTTTTTATTTATTCTGCTCTTCAATGTATGGATTTAACAAGCTCTAGGCAACAAAGAACTTACTGCTCCAGCACGCAGGCTCTCACACTCCATGTCTTTCCCCTTCCTGGGCACTAAAGTCATCTTGAAGGGATTACTCTTTAAGGGCAAATCCCAGCCCTGTGGATAGAGGCAGCCCACGATGTCCCCAGGGCTTGGATGCTACCTAACCTCTGGACTGACCTCTTTTGAAGGGGTAAATATCTCCCTTGGTCTCTGTCTTTGGTACGTGTAGATGGTGATGTCTTCAGCAGACCAAAATTCCCTCTTTTTTCCTGTATCCTAATGACAAACTTCCAGCCCAAAGAAGCTCGATGGACCAGAGGCACCCATGGGTGTGGGAGTCTGCCCAGGGCCACTGGCAAGGCAGGGCACAGATGGCAACATCTGCATCTACTCCTTTCCTGGGTCTGTGGGGAGGTTGCTGCTTGGTTTGGATTTTCTTTCCCACCTCTTTCCCAGAAGATCTCTGGCCAGGAGGTTGGAGATCCTGAAACCAGGAGAAAAGGCCCTTTTGCCCTTTGTGTTTGTTTTCCCAGCTCCAAAAGCCAGGAGCCTGTCAGCCAGGCTTCAAGGCTGAGTGTTTCTCCTGCTGCACCCATTGGGATGTCTCCATGGGCTTTGCTTCTCCCAGGGCATTCCCAGTGTGTGCCCAGCCCCACGTGTCCCTTCCACCACCCATGCCTGGGCGTGCTGTGGGGCTGCCCTGGAGCTCCAGGATGGTCTGATGGGTCAGCAGGAGCTTGTGAGGAGGAGGAGGTGATGCTGCCTTGCTAGTGTGGTTCTCAAGGCCAGTCCTGAGGTGACGGGACAACAGCATTTAGAGGGCTGAGGAGATGCTGCTCCAGAAGCCAATTCCCCAGAGAGCTGTTTCAAGTTCTGGGACCTGACCTCAGTGCCACCTCATCCTTCCCCAGACATCATTTTTCTGACCAGTATCTCTGGTTTAGCTTCAAGTAGAGCACCTGGGCTTTGGTTGACCAAAGCCATCCCTCCACGTGCTTCTCAGGCTGGGTGAAAACCTCAGGCTCAGAGCACAGCTCATGAAGGTCCCAGGTGGCCCCAGTCCTCCCATCCCCATCCTCAGCTCATGGCCCTACAGAGGGTACCCCAGCCCCACTCTGACTGCTGCTGCCCTCGCTCCAGGGGAGGATTTATTGGGCAGATCCTTCACAGACTTCTTGGTTTGAGTAGTTAGTGATGGGTGATTTCATTTGTGGCTGCATTAACCATCTTATTACTCTCCTGTGGAAGACTAATTTGCAGCCAATGGAGACAGATGCTTCCCAAACTATCAGCCAAAAGGCCTAATTCCTGCACAACCAACTTTCTTAATTTACTTCCTGACTGATTAAGAAAAAAACAACAACCCACAATGTTTGGAGCAAGAGCAGAAGCCAAGCTAAGGCCAGAGATGCTTCCAAGCCAGCTCTGCTCACAAGCTGCCAGCACTTGGGGCAGCTCTGGTGGCTCCAAGGGTGGGATCTGTCCTTGTGGAAGTCAAGTGCCCAACTTCAGAGATGTGTAGGCGATACTGAGGAGCTGCTCTTGAAGCTTTTCACAGAATCACAGAATGGTAGTGGTTGGAAGGGACCTCTGGAGATCACCTAGTCCAAAGCAGGTTCACCTAGAGCAGGTTACACAGGGTCTACAAGAGAGCTGGGGAAGGACTTTTTAGGATGTCGGGTAGTGATAGGACTATGGGAATGGACACAAGCTTGAGGAGGGGAGATTTAGGTTGGCTGTTAGGCAGAAGTTGTTCCCCAGGAGGGTGCTGAGCCACTGTGCCAGGTTGCCCAGAGAGGTGGTGGCAGCCCCAGCCCTGGCAGTGTTGCAGGCCAGGCTGGCTGGGGCTGGGAGCAAGCTGCTCTAGTGCCAGGTGTCCCTGCCCAGGGCAGGCACAGGGCTTGGGGCTAGAGGAGCTTGAAGGTCTCTTCCAACCCTGACAATTCTATGATTCTATGCCCAGACAGTGTCTTGTCCACTTGTGACCCCACATGCTTCCAGCCTCTTCAAACCAGCTCCTGCTTGCCCTCCTCCCACCACCCTGTGCCACTTCCTTGCTGCAGGAGGGACATGATTGCTTCAAGCAAGGTTTGGCCACAGTGACCACAGTCCCTTTTGGCCTCCTCATGAGGCAGCCTGTCTTGCAGCCATCGTCCGTGCCCCAGTCCAGAGGAGGTCTGGAGCCAGCCACAGGCTTCTGCCTCTCCAAGGTCAGCCACTTTCTACAAGGACATTTGCAGCAGGATCTCACTGGCTGGCTCCCCCAGCTCCACATGAGCTGCATTGCTTGTGAGAGCTTAATGATTACGCTTAGATAACTTTATTGGCTGAGAAGTATTGGCTGCCTCTGCTGCAGAGCCAACCTCCTGCTGCCCTGCTGCAGCCAGCCACAGGTGAAGCCCAGGCAGAAAGCCCCAGGAACCCAAAGGGGTGGCTTGAGGGGGGATTTGGTGGGAAATGTGGTCCAGAGTGTCTCTCCTTGGATGGAAACAAAGCAGGCATTGTTCATCCTTGGCTGGGCAACTTCTAGGTCTGTTTTCTGACCACTTTTCTCAAGTGCTTTTCATCTCCAGAGCACTTTCAAGTCACAATCTAATGAATTCCTTCAAGCCCCAGAGGAAGGAGGCAGGTAGGGAAGGTGGAGCTGGGTGGTTGGGAGGCATGATTTCAGGCTGAGGATTTTCCCTGCTGCTGGCTGTACCTTGATGACACCTCACATCCTCTGAGGGACCTCAACCAGCCTTTGGGCAGAGCCAACAGGGGAGGAAGTCAGCCCTCATAGCTGTGGCTGTGAGAGCAGCTGGATCCCCATCACCCCTCAGTGGAGAGCCTGGTGGGATGCTTGCCTTGCCTTGGAGTGCTGAGCTGGGTCCTCAGCATCACTGTGTGAGGGACCTCATCCAGCCTTTGGGCAGAGCCAATAGGGGAAGGGGTTGGCCCTCATTGTTCTGGCCATGAGAGCAGCTGGATCTCTACCAGCCCTCGATGGAGAGCCTGGTGGGATGCTTGCCTTGCCTTGGGGTGCTGAGCAGGGTCCCCAGCATTGCTGTGGAGGTGGGGTGGCAGGAGAGCAGCCCATTGCCATGGAAACAGTACCTCCTGTGGTGCTCTGCATCCTGGCAGGGTGGGTTTGGGTGGTTTTTTTGTATGATTTTCTTTCCCCTCCCCTCCTCTCCTTCGGCGAGCCCTCAGCATTGATCTGGGAACGTGCTCTTCCCATGTATGATCCATGCAAACACCGTGTTCCTATTGATCAGCCTCCTCTGCTGCTCGGGGTCCTCGCTGCCAGCAGAAACAAAGGCCAAGGAAGGAGGGGATAGAAATACCCAGCCTTGCACTGAGCAAACAGCATTGGCAGTGTCTACAGGATCTCTCTGGAGCCACCTCCTCAGCCCTTCCTGTTTCTGCCATCTACTCCCTCATTCAGCCCTTTTCCATCTTCCCTTCTGCTAGCCCTCCCTCGCTCCTGCCTGCTGAAAACAGCCCAAATTTCTACCCCCGTCCATCTTGGAGTTGATTTCCAAGAGCTGAGAGCTCAATGTCCCTGTGTGACACAGGGAATGGCCCTGCTGCCATCCCCCTCCCAGCAACACCTGCTTTGGCAGGGAGAGGTTGTGTGTGTGGGTCCCAAACTCACCTCCTTTGTCAGCCCAGCTCTGTGTGAGCCTTAATAATGACAGTGAGGAGTCAATAACAATTAGGCCTAACAGCCACTCAGCAGAATTGACCCAAATTATTTTCATTTTATGTTTCTATCGATGAACTTTTCCAGGTTGGCATCTTCTCCCCCAGTTCCACCCCCACTTCTGCACCCCAGCTCAGGCCAGCACTGCTGGAGGACAAGATGGGACTCCACCACAGCCTTTACACAATCATTAAGGTTGGAAGAGACTTCTAAGATCAAGTCCAACCATCCCTATCAGCCCCAGGACACTAACCCATGGCCCTAAGGAGAGCAGCTAGATGTTTCTGAAACCCCTGCAGGGATGGTGACTCCAGCACCTCCCTGGGCAGCCTGGGACAACACTTAACAACCCTTGCAGGGAAGAAATTCCTCCTGACACCCAATCTAAACCTCCCCTGGTGCAACTTGAGGCCATTTCCTCTTGTCCTCTCACTGTTAACCCTGGAGAAGAGACCAACTCCCATCTCATTGCAACCTCCTTGCAGGGAGCTGTAGAGAGAGCTAAGGTCTGCCCTGAGCCTCCTCTTCTCCACACTAACCAACCCCAGTGCCCTCAGCCTTTTCACCCATCCTTGCCCAAAAAAATGATGCCCAAAGCCAGAGCTGCCTGCAGGAGGAGGTGTTTGTGCAGGGTTCTCTACTTGGGAGCAAGACCTCTGCTGCTCCTCAGAAGGTGGTTCCTGGTTGAAATTGCTCCTCGGGTGCAGCTGGAGGGAAGGGACTGGTTTCAGGTTTGGTTTGCTGGAGGACAAGCACTAGGCTTTGTTCCTCTGAGCTGAGAGCCACCTCCTACAAGAGGATTTTTGAGATGTTTTACACACATCTCTTCTTGTTCCTGATGGGGAGACATCAGGCCTGGTTCTGCTGGGGTTGAGATGTATTTGCTTTTGCAGGTTCATTTTGCATTTCATTTATGTGCTATTCTACACAGTTGGCACTCTGAAGGTGTTTATATGACAGAGAAATGACAGTAAATCTAACCAAAATAATGCCTCAGAAGCAATCCTTCTCCTGATCCCGCAATTCCTGTGGGAACACAGCCATGCTCCTGCTACCCAGGAGCTCCTGTAGCTTACCCCATGGGCTCAAGCTCTGTGTCTATGGTCTGCAACACCTCCAGCCCTTCCAGTAGCCTAAGAACCCCTCTAGCAGCTAATAACATAACCTGCCCCACATCCCCTGGGGTGCTGGGAGTTGCAGAGCTCTGGGGAACAACGAGTGACCCTCAAGCTATACTCATCTCCCACCTATCTCATGAAGGAGCCCCTGGGGGGGACTTCTTCTGACTCTTTCCACCACTTGGAGTGTTTCTCCCACCTTTCCCAAAGCCAGGAGCTGGCACTGTGAAGCTGTAAATTGCCAGTGTCCCCATCAGTGCTGACCTGCAGCTTCTCCCTGCTCCTGTCATTAAGGCACTGCAGCCCATTCAGAGGGTGACAGGTGCTCAATTGCTCTTAAGTGGCTCCTGGATAATTGGGGAGGTCTTTAGCTACTTGTAACTTCCAATAATAAACAACAGAGACAGGAAAAAATCTCCACATGGAGCACTTAGTGGAGGGGCTCCTTGTCAGAGCTGCATTAGGGCTCTTCTCCTTCCTGCTGACCAGCCCCAAGCCATCACTTGGGTGACACCATGACACCTTGACAAGGGAGAGCCACATCCTTGCTGTCATTTTGAGGTGGTGGTGGTGGATGATGAAGGATGAGGCCCTGGATTCGGCCCTGTTGCTGCTGCTGGAGATTGGAGGCTGAGTGTGGAGGTCTGGGGGATGGAGGTTTGTGAAGTCCTTCTGGCTGTTTTGGGGTGGAGGGGATGGAGGTCCAAAACTCAGATCCAAAAGCCAAGCCTTANGCCTCTGCTGGACTCTCTGCAGCAGTTCCTTGTCTCTCTTGAACCCAGGACTCCAGCTGTGGCCTCACTAGGACAGAGTAGAGGGGCAGGAGAACCTTCCTTGACCTGCTGCTCACACTTTTCTTCCTGTACCCCAGGAGATCATTGTTTTTTTGGCCATGAGGGCACATTGCTGGCTCTTGGTGAACTTGTCCCCCAGCACTCCCAGGTCCTTCTCTGTGAAGCTGCTTTCCAGCAGGTCAGCCCCTATCCTCTCCTGCTCCATGAGGTCATTCCTCCTGAGGTGCAGGGCCCTCCACTTGCCCATTTTGAACTCCATGAGTTTCCTCTCCCTGAGCTCTCAGCCTGTCCAGCTCTCACTGAATGCACCACAGCCTGATGGGTGTCAGCCCTCCCAGTGCTGGATCATCAGCAAACTGGCTGAGCATCCCCATCTGATGCATGATCCCCTTCATGCATCCCTTCAGGCTTTATATCTCAGGAGACATTGCTGAAGGAGAAAGCAATTTCAAATCTCCTACCTTTTGTGCAATTTACAGGTGGCTGAGTCCACTTTCAGCTCTTTAAATCAAAACCTAGAGTGTTCCTTCTGCTGGCTCTGAGCAACCCACAGCTGATTACCTTGTGAGGTCCTTCGGCTCCAAGTAAGGCTCTTCCTGTCTCAAAAGGGGCTGAAATAAAGGACTTTTCCCAAAGCTCCTCATTGGCTCTGCATGGACACCTGTCCTTGAAGCTTTCATCCAGCTTCTCTGGTGTTATCCCAAGAGAGCTACTCATGGGAGCCTCACCTTGGGCAGGAGGAAAAGCAGAAAGGGTGAAGGAACTCCTGAGAATTGCTCAGCTCAGTAGGCAACAGTGTTAACACTGGAACCCCCCAAAAGAAGCTCTCAGAAGCACATCTGCAGCCTCTCAGCTGGTCCACCCTAGGAGTCATGGAGAGCTGCTGATGGCCACCTGGTCAGAATTTGGCCAGGCAAAAGGGAGACATGGACTCACCCAGTGTGATCCCCAACATGCAAAATCATCCCCTGCCCTTCAGAAAAAACCTTTCTGAGATCAACAAGGTACCAGAGCTGCAGGCTTGGTGTTTACCAGACACAGCAGATAGCAGAGCTGCAAAGCACATCCTGCTCTCCTACACCTCCTCCTGCCCCCTGAGCAAGCTGAGACTGTGTCTGCATTGGTGCCATGGCTTCATTTCCTAATTAAGGCATAGCTCTTGGGAATCACACAAAGAAACAGCTTCATTCAGTCTGGCTTGGGCTGGGAAGGATAGGTGTCCCCACCTTGTCTTCTCCTCCAGGGACCTGAGGGTAGACCAGGGCTGGGGATAACAGGGATGGGATGGGATGGGATGGGATGGGATGGGATGGGATGGGATGCAGGGTTCACCACAGCATTAAATATCCATGTGGAGGCAGGAATGAGATTTCCCCTTGCTCCACTGCAGGCTGAAGGAATCAGAAGCTGAGACCTCAGAACCAGAGGCAGAGCTGGGAAGAAGATCCAGATCTTCTCCTAGGTGTTTCCTTGGGCTCCTGCTCAGTGATGCCCTAAAACACTGGAGTAGCTGCACAGTGTATGGAGCTTTCCCTGGAGCATCACTCTGCTTTAAACTCCTCTAGAAGAGCTTTCTCACTATGTTTAGCCCCTGCTTCAGGGTGGCAACTCCAACTTCTTCAATAAGCTGGTGAGGATATGAAGAGACATCTCGGATGACCTCTGAGCACACGTGTCCCTCAATGTCCTCATGCACGGTGTACTCTTCCCAGCTGTTCATGTGTTGCTGGGAGGGTCTGAAGTCATCCTTCCCACCATCAAGCATCCTCCCCTTCTTTTGTGCCATCCCCAAGGCAAGGCCAGGCTTGCCTTTGGCTAACGCTGAGTGAAAACCTTTTGGCTGTTCCTGGGCTGAGGATCTCTGTGCCCCAAAGCCCTGGGAGAGGTGTTGCAAATTCTCCAGGTTCCTCTAATTCCTGCTGTCCACACAGCTAATGGTCCCCCCAAGAAGGGGGTGGGGAGGAGCCTCTACCATAAATCGCCATTGATTCACCACCAGAAGAAAAGGGCAACAAATATTATTCCCGATGAATAATTCAGGCAGCTCTAAGCCATGTTCATTACCCTCCACGAGGACCTGGGGGATAGAGCTTGAAAGGTCCTATAAAAGGAAAGGGGAAGATTTATTTGGAGGGTTGGGCAGATCCTGATAGCTGGCCATGGGAGGGGTCCTGCCCCTTCCTGCTGTAGATGTCATTGACTTGGATTTTAGTAAGGCCTTGGACACTGTCACCCACCACATTCTCCTGGAGAAGCTGGCAGCACATGGTTTGGACAGGTTTACTCTTTCTGGGTGAGGAACTGGCTGGAGGGCTGAGCCCAGAGAGTGGTGGTCAGTGGAGTTCTGTTGGCAGCAGGTCACCAGTGGTGTTCCCCAGGGCNTCCTGGGCTCAGCTTTGGGCTCCTCAGTCCCAGAAGGAGCCAGAGGCATTGGAGTGTGTGCAGAGAAGGGCAAGGAGGCTGGGGAGGGCTCTGGAGAAGAAGTGTGCTGAGGAGCAGCTGAGGAACTGGGGTTGGTTAGTGTGGAGAAGAGGAGGCTCAGGGCAGACCTTAGCTCTCTCTACAGCTCCCTGCAAGGAGGTTGCAGTGAGATGGGAGTTGGTCTCTTCTACCTACAGTAGAAGTTACCAGTGAAAGGACAGGAGGAAATGGCCTCAGGTTGCACTAGGGGAGGTTTAGATTGGATGTCAGGAGGAATTTCTTCCCTGCAAGGTTTGTTAAGTGTTGTCCCAGGCTGCCCAGGGAGGTGCTGGAGTCACCATCCCTGAAGGGTTTAAGAAACATTTAGATGTTCACCTTAGGGCCATGGGTTAGTGTCCTGGGGGTGATAGGGATGGTTGGACTTGATGAGCTTAGAGGTCTCTTCCTACCTTTGTGATTCTGTGGTTCTGCTCTGGGGTCTACTCAGGAACCATTGTCCAGCTTGCTCCTCACTGCTCTCCTCCCACCTCCATGCTGCCTCCTGAGGAACAGAAAGCACTTAGGGTGCTGTTGGGGCTCAGTCCATTCACCTTTCTTCCCTGTCCAATCTTTCAGGGATGAAAGGACTCTAAAGTACTGGGATTCAGTGCTGGGAGCTGAGCAGTGAATAATCCTCCTCCTCCATCTCTCTGTCTGCACAGAAGGTGCTGGCAGGGTCACCACGCTCGCACCAGCCCTCGGCACAGCCAGGAGCAAACCTTCACTGCCTGGCATGCTGGTGTGGGATGTGGGTCATGGAATCATGGAATCACAGAGTTGTGGGAAAAAGAGGCTCAGGGAAGATCTTATCACTCTCTCCAACTCCCTGAAAGGAGGTTGGGGAAAGGTGAGAGTTGGTCTCGTGTCCCAAGGAACAAGCAATAGAACAAGAAGAAACAGCCTCAAATTTTGCCAGAGGAGGTTTTGGTTGGACAGGAGGAACAATTTCTTTCTCCAAAGGGTTGTCCAGGCCTGGCCCAGGCTGCCCAGGGCAGTGGTGGAGTCACCATCCCTGGAGGGGTTTGAGAGATATGTGGATGTGGTGCTGAGGGACATGGTTTAGTGATGAGCTGGCAGTGCTGGTTAATGGTTGGACTCAATGACCTTAAAGATCTTTTCCAACCCAAAGGATTCTGTGATTCTAAGCCCCACAGAAAGGGAGGCACTTTTCCTGGACATTTTGCCTTTTGCCTTGCAGGAAAAGAAAAAGATTTTGTTCTTTAATTCTAAGCAAAGTATCTCAAAAGGCAGGGTCCTGCAGTTTCAAAGCAAGTCTGACACTGCTGAGGTTTGGAGTCTGCTCTCAGCTCTGCCATGGAGTCACTGAGTGGCCTCCAGCTCCACAGCTCCCTGGCAGTGCCTGTGTGCCCTTGCTGCTGAGCTCCTCAGAGCAAACACTGACTGTCCCTGGGTGTCACCCCCTGCTCAGGATGCTCCTGTCACAGAAATAACCTCCTCTGCTGACTCCACCAACCTACTCATTCAAAGAAGCAGCAGCATTTCCCTGGAGCTTGTGCCCAGCTGGATTTCCTGGGCTGGGATGCTTCTGCTTCCCTGGCTTGTACTCCTTGCTCTCCGTTCTGTTTTCTCTGCCAATAAAACCTGCTCTTGAGATTGAGCCCTTGATCAATGATGGCAGGATCCATCTCCCATCACCTGAGTGGATGAGTGAGGTGGCCAGGGCAGCTGGATGGGGACACGCAGCCTCCTCGAGAGGACAATTCATCCTGGCTATTGGACACCAGCCGTCAGAAGGGACAAATGGCTCTCTGAGGGTGCCAATCCTTCTCTGCTTGCCATCAATGCTGGTGACCAGGCTGGATTTAACACCTTATTTTTGGTGTTTGGGGCAGCCAAAGCTCAAGGCTCAGCTGAGAAAAGCTGCTGTGATCAGGCTTAGTGGAGGTCCCCTCCACCACCGCTCCCATGATTCAAGGGGACAAGTGCCACCCAAGGGCTAAACTCCTTGGTTTTTCAGTCCTGACAGTCGTGGACCAGGAGGAGGAGGACTCTGACACCTTCCTCCATGTCTAACTGATGTTTTTTACGTTTCATTAAGGCAGCAGATAGCTTTGGTTCCTCACATGTGGTTTGACCCATCATCTGCTGAAGCCAAGGGGAGATGCCCTGTTGCTCCCCAGGCTCAGAGCTCTGAAGACCACCAGGGCCATCACAAGAGACTGCTGCATGTCCAGCTCTTTCCTGAGCCATATTTTCTGCCTGAGCTAGAGCACACTCAGCAGGAAGATGCCCAATGGCGACTTAGAGCCCAAGTGATGGAGAGCCCATCACTAGAGCTAGATAACTGCTGGTGATTAATTACCCTGCCTGTTAAGAGCATCCACCCCTTTCCCATCTTCCCAGCTTGGATGGCAGCAGCACAAGTGTCTCATTAGACACAAAGGCCCCATGTTGGTATTTTCAGAACAAATCCATCTTTTAACCTTCTCCTGGGCCTCAGACTCGTGGTGTGGATATCAGCCTTTCCTGAAGGATGATCCAGTGGTGTCACACCCTGATCCCAGACAGAAGCTGAGGGAGTGAAGCACTGCAGAAGGCATGGATCAGGTGGGAAGGGCATGGTGGGAGAGTTCCCTGTGCTGTCACTTTGCCCATGCACAGGGCTGGAGGCTAAGCAGAGTGGACAGGGACACCTTGTGCCTCCCCTAACCAAGCTGCTGAAGCAGAAGCTGTCACCCACAATGCAAACCCAGGGTCCTCCCAAATCCAAGCAGTGGGATGCTCCTCAGGCTTGGCATCCATCACTGCTCCCCCAGCCAGCCCAGCACGGCCAGACCCATCAAGTGAAAGGTGGAAAAAGGTAATTAATCTACAGAGAAAAAAGTGTTAATACCTCTAAGACACCAGGGACACTGGCTGTCAGCTTCCACCAATTAGTCACCTAAACCCCTGCCTGTATGATCTCTGTGGTACAGCTGAGTTGATTACTCTAATTAATTTTGCATTGATCTGCATGGATCTGCAGCACCAGGGCCTATCACGGGCGAAGGAGGAGATGGATGCGCGAGCCCTGCTGGAGTGGGGAGGAGGGAGCACATCCCAGCCATTGCTGCTCCCCTTTCCTCAGCTCAGCCCAGCTCACACTGTCCCAGGGCTCCTGTGGCTGGAGGTGACACACCTGTCCTTGGAGAAGGATCAGGGATGGAAGGAGCAAAGACTCATTTTGGGAGCACCCTGCCAGGGCTGGGACATCCCGGTGGGTCTTGTCCTATCCTCTTCCACCAGCTGTGGCTCTTCCTACACACATTCCCCTACCCTTGGCTGTTTTCCCTTTCTCCTTAGGGTTGTTTTGGGACATCTCACATCCAGCAAACCCCATGGGACACAGGTGTCCACCCCACAGCCCGGGGGCTGCTGCCTTTCTCCAGTGAATCCCATCCTTTCTGCAAGCAGATTCCAGCTGATTCCCTCTTTGGAGTGTGCCTAAATGCTGAGCTTTGTTCCACCTCAGGCAGGATCAGACTGCCCTTTTGGGGACCTTTCTCCCAGTGTTGATTTTTGTTGATGATGAACATTTGGCATTTTCTCTCCTCTCACATGTTTTTCCCTCCCTCCCTGGCTGAAATTTGACCCAAATTCACAAACTTGCTCTGAACATCCCACAAACTCCAAACATCTCTGTGTCCTCTCCTGGCTGGCAGCACTGGCAGGACCCACACAGGGCAGGACCTGGCACCATCCTGATCAGCAGAGATTCTCCTCCTGTTTGGGGTTTGTTGTCCCACCTCCCCAGCCCTCTCTTAAAGCCATGCAGTAGGAGGGATTGCTGACTGCAGTGCTGGAGGTCTAAGGGCTTGTTTTCCCATCTCCAAGGCATTCCATGCTCCAACTGGCCCTGTACCAGTGGTGAAACACTGTTCCAGGTTGCCCAGAGAGGTGGGAGATGTCCTATCCCTGGAACCACTCCAGGTCAGGCTGTTTGGGGCTGTGAGCAAGCTGCTCTAGTTGAGGATTGTCTCTGCTCACTTTCAGAGGGGCTGGACTAGATGACCTTGAAAGGTCCCTTCCCACCCAAACTATTCCATGGTTCTAACCACTTCTCACCCTCTGACCCTGCCCAAAGGCACATGAACCCAGATGGTTTACTGGAAGCCAGGACAATGCTGTCCCTGAGCATCTCACCACATCCCAGGCACCTCTCATTGCCTTTGATGCGATTTCAGCCAGGGAAGCTGCTGCAGGTTTGCAGGAATGCCTCTGCTCTCAGCAGCTCTTTGATCTGCTCTTAACATTTCAGGTGCACCAAGGCTGTGACCATCTCCCCAACCCATGCAGCTTGGCACAAAGAGACCCAGCTCCCAGCCTTCATCATCCCAGAGCCACAAGCCAAGAGCCAGCATGAAACCCTTCCTGGAGCCAACCCAGCCTTGGGCCAAGCTCATGAAGGACACATCAGCAACTCCCTCAACTCATCCTCAACCACCTCCTTGACAGTTTATTAAAGGTTTGGTGCTAATGAAAGCTCCTTGCTCAGAGCTTTAACAAGAAACACCTTGAGCTCAGAGTTTATTCATCCTGAAGAAGGTAAACTGAGGCACAGAGAGATTGAAACCACCCAGGGCTAGGATGAGGCGAGTGGAGCACCCTCCTGGTATGGCTCTGGCACTCAAAGGGTTAGCCACTACCTTCATAACCATAATTTCCTGGGATTAATATTAAGAATGTTTCTAATGGCTCCCACTTGTTTACTAAATAGCCAGGGCAGAGATAAGTTATCAACTGCAGCCATAATTCCCTATTAATCAAATATTCAAATCAGGGCTGCAGTTGGCCACCATGGGACACAGACATCATTCTCCAGCTCTGCTAATAATTAATCTTTTTTCCCCCTCTTTTCTTCCCTTCACTTTGGACTCTTGCAAATATCTTTTGGTGTTAAGAGGTCCCCAGAGAGCCCTGCCTCTAAATGAGGTGTAAAAATCTAAGCCGCACAAAAAATAGCACGGGGCTGGGATCGATATCCTCTTCACAGCTACATCGATTAACAACAATATTCTTCATTTATTAATTATGAAGGGGAATTTTCCATCCTTGCATCTCTTTCTCTGCTGCTTGCTTGGGTGGGTGAGCAGGGCCTCGCCGTGGCCTCCCCTCCCTCCCCACCCATCCACTGCCTCCCGGCAGCAGGGGAGGGGGCAGCTGTCAGGGCAGGGGCTGTGGATGGGGAAAGGGAGGAGAGGTGGTTTCCTGGGATGGATGAGGCAAGGATACAGGGGACAAGGAGGAGAGTTGGTTTGCTGGATGGATGGAGCTTGATGAGTGCAGGGGAGAGGGAGGAGAGTTGGTTTCTTGGGATAGATGGGGCAAGGATGCAGGGGACAGGGAGGAGAGTTGGTTTGCTGGGATGGATGAGGCAAGGATACAGGGGACAGTTGGTTTGCTGGGATGGATGGAGCTCGATGTGTGCAGGGGATAGGGAGGAGAGTTGGTTTCCTAGGAGGTTGGACCAGCTCGAGGCAGCTCTGCTCAGTGGGCTGAGACCTTGCCTCACGAGTTGATGTGCAGGAGAGGAGCTGGNAGGGGAGGGGAGAGGAGAGGAGAGGAGAGGAGAGGAGAGGAGAGGAGAAAGCTCAGAAACCTCAAGGGCTGAACTCCTTTCACCTTGCTTCATTTATTCTCAGGGAGCTCTCACGAGCCCCTCTGCTCTGCCTGGGATGTGCCACCTCATGCTCAGTGTTCCGGAGATGCTCTTCTAGCAAAGATCCTCTGTGAGCAGCATCGACACTTCCACATCAAACATTTTCCCCAAACTCCTCCTCCTGCTAAACACACAAAGGACCGAAGGAACNGGATGAGGCAAGGATACAGGGGACAAGGAGGAGAGTTGGTTTGCTGGATGGATGGAGCTTGATGAGTGCAGGGGAGAGGGAGGAGAGTTGGTTTCTTGGGATAGATGGGGCAAGGATGCAGGGGACAGGGAGGAGAGTTGGTTTGCTGGGATGGATGAGGCAAGGATACAGGGGACAGTTGGTTTGCTGGGATGGATGGAGCTCGATGTGTGCAGGGGATAGGGAGGAGAGTTGGTTTCCTAGGAGGTTGGACCAGCTCGAGGCAGCTCTGCTCAGTGGGCTGAGACCTTGCCTCACGAGTTGATGTGCAGGAGAGGAGCTGGAGAGCAGCTGGAGGATTCAGAAGGAGGAGGGAAGGATGAAGCTCCAGCACAGCTCATGTGCTCAGGGAGCTGGGAATGGTCCTGCTAAAAGCCCAGCTGCTGTCTCAGCTCCATGCAGCCCTAGGGTCACAGTGGGTGTCCAACAGCCATCCGCTCCCTGGATGCTCTGCTCCTGCAAAGACTGTCTCCAGCAAAGCTTCCAGGTCCTGCAAGGGCTTTTGCTGGGCTGCAGCAACGATGTGCAGAGCCCCAGCAGGGCTCAGCCATTGCTGTGAGTTTACATGGGCACTGCAAGCTCCTGGGCAGAGGAGGAGATCCTGGCTGAGTGGATGATGCTCCAAGCAAGACAATTTCCCCAGCCAATCCGTGGGACAGTCCTCTTGGGAGCACCCTGGATGTTCCTGTGGGAGTCTACTCTTCAGCAGAGCACTCTGCCAGGGACACAACACCCTGCCCTGGCAGGAGAGAGGAGAGGAGAGGAGAGGAGAGGAGAGGAGAAAGCTCAGAAACCTCAAGGGCTGAACTCCTTTCACCTTGCTTCATTTATTCTCAGGGAGCTCTCACGAGCCCCTCTGCTCTGCCTGGGATGTGCCACCTCATGCTCAGTGTTCCGGAGATGCTCTTCTAGCAAAGATCCTCTGTGAGCAGCATCGACACTTCCACATCAAACATTTTCCCCAAACTCCTCCTTCTAAACACACAAAGGACCGAGGGAACAGGAGCAAACAGGAATTGCACTTGTGGAGCAGCCAGCACTGTCACTTGGATCCTGCCCTGGGGGAAGAGAGCAGCCAGAGAGGCACTGATCCTCCCCTCAGAGCTCAGGCACACCTTGTACTTCCCAGTACCTAATTGTTATTTAAAGTGAAAATTACCAGCTAGCTCTATTAGACTTTAAAATAAAAACTAGAGATTTTTTGGCATGGATTTTCCCTAACGAGGAGGGTGACAGATGAGGCCTAGCGCTGAGCAGGCCTGCTCACAGCAATGGAATGACTCCAGGGAGCAGCCCTCCCTGCTCCTCTCCTACTGCAGAAATCCATACCAGCACCCAGGCACTAGGATAGGGGCCAGAACACATCCTTCCCTCCCAGTTAAAGTCAGCAAAGACATTTCCTTCCTCTCCAGACACAGCTGTTTCCCATCTCCTAAATCAAAAGCAGCATGGCAGAGGTTAATGGTCCATCCCTTCCCCTCCTGCAGCAGTTTGTGTCCCTGGGAGCACTCCTGATCACAGAATCACGGCGTCACAGAGGTTGGAAGGGACCTCTAAGCTCATCAAGTCCAACCATACCTATCACCCCCAGGACACTAACCCATGGCCTTAAGTACTACATTTAGATGTTTCTTCAACCCCTCCAGGGATGGTGACTCCAGCACCTCCCTGGGCAGCTTGGGCCAACACTTAACAACCCTTGCAGGGAAGAAATTCCTCCTGGCATCCAATCTAAACCTCTCCTGGTGGAACCTGAGGCCATTTCCTCCTGTCCTCTCACTGGTAACTTCTACTGTAGGTAGAAGAGACCAACTCCCATCTCGCTGCAACCTCCTTACAGGGAGCTATGGTCTGCCCTGAGCCTCCTCTTCTCTACAGTAACCAACCCCAGTTCCTCAGCTGCTCCTCAGCACACTTCTTCTCCAGAGCCCTCCCCAGCCTCCTTGCCCTTCTCTGCACACACTCCAATGCCTCTGGCTCCTTCTGGGACTGAGGAGCCCAGAACAGAACACAGTATTCAAGATGATCTTTCCATTCCCTCCACCATTCATCCCCAAACTATGTCCTAAGGACCTCGCTGTCAGCGTCCAAGCTTGCTAGGCCCTGGCAGATGAACCTTAGGACTAAAGGCTGGGTCCAGCTCTGCGCATGCTGTGTCTCACCTAAAAAAATCCATAGCACATGCTCGAGGGTGCTATCTGCTATCCTCTTTTTATCAGTGAGCTTGGAAAAGGTGCTGATGAGGAGTGTGGATGGAGCCCTCCCTGGAGCTTCATTCACGAAGCCTAGCCATACCATCATCCCCAAACACCCCCATTTTTGGAGCAGAATTCTCTTTAGCTGGCAAATTTCTCTTAAAAATTCAGCAGGATCAAAAAGTACAGGCTTGGGAGGTGTTTTTTACTTTTCCTAGGTGAGGAGGCTCAGGGCAGACCTTAGCTCTCTCTACAGCTCCCTGCAAGGAGGTTGCAGTGAGATGGGGGTTGGTCTCTTCTCCAGGGTTAGCAGTGAGAGGACAAGAGGAAATGGCTTCAAGTTGCAGCAGGAGAGGTTTAGATTGGATGTCAGGAGGAATTTCTTCCCTGCAAGGGTTGTTAAATGTTGTCCCAGGCTGTCCCAGGGAGGTGCTGGAGTCACCATCCCTGCAGGGTTTCAGAAACATCTAGCTGCTCTCCTTAGGGCCATAGGTTAGTGTCCTGGGGGTGCTAGGGATGGTTGGACTTGATGAGCTTAGAGGTCTCTTCCAACCTCTGTGATTATGTGACCAAAATCTGAACACTGGAGCTGTGTGTGAGTGATGCAGGTCAGACCTGGGGGTGTGGAGCAACGTTGGCTTTGTGTTTGATTCCTGCTGCTCTCCTTTGCTCTTCAAAGCACCTTTTGCAAATCAAGGTGTGGAGCTCTCAGCTCTGCTCTGGCACCGCAGGGTTTTCATGGGGAAGGTGGAAATGAGGTCTCTGCAATCCCAACCAAACACCATTGATGTTTTTTCCAGCTTCATTAAATGTGCTATTTTTACCTCATGAGGTGTAATGTCTATCCACACCTCAGCAGCAAAGGGGTTGGGACATGCTTAAAGCAGCAGCTGTTCACATGAAGTTCTGATTCATTTGTGGTATTATCTTCCCAAGCACCTTACCAGACTCTCTTGGGCTGTCTGCCCTCCCCAGCCCTTCCCTCCTGGGCTGTCACTGACTTGGAGGATGCTGAGGGCAAATATCCTTTCCCATCAAAACCTCAGCAGAGGCAACATCAATCTGGCCAGCCCAGCCAAGCCAGAAGCTCATCCTATGGGTTCTTCCTGGGAACTGCAGCCTAGGAACACTCAGCCAGGGCTGAGGATCTCCAGAGGTCCCTTCCAGCCAGTTCTCCTGCAATGCCACTGAGGGCAGGGTAGGTCCTTGTCTATCCTTCCCTTTCCATCCAAGCACTGCTGGAGAGGACACGCTGCTGGGGGGTTTCCTCCTCCCACCATTGCAGCTCCATGAGCTACAACTGGCTCCCCTCAGCCCTCTTCTTCCCACCATCCTGATGACCCCAGCTCATCCTGGGAATCTCACAGCTTGGTTGTGCCTCTCTAAGAGCCTCAGAACCCCAAGAGCTGTCTCAGAGCAAGGTGGCCTCCAATTCTGCAGTATGAGCCACTGTGAAGAAACACCCCTGGGAGCTGCCAACTCTCCAGCTGGAAGTGCCACCACTGAGCCAAACCTGGAAGCTCTCAACTTCCTGGAGGGACGCAACCAGAGAGTTGTGGTTAATGGCTCTATGTCTGGGTGGAGAGCGGTGACTAGTGGTGTCCCTCAGGGCTCGGTTTTGGGACCGGTGCTCTTTAATATTTTCATTAATGACCTGGACGTGGGTATGGAGTGCACCCTCAGCAAATTTGCAGATGACACCAAGCTGATGGGTGTGGTTGACACGCCAGGAGGCCGAGATGCCATTCAGAGGGACCTGGACAGGCTTGAGAAGTGGGCCCAAGAAAACAAAATGAAGTTTAACAAGTCTAAATGTAAGGTCCTGCATCTGGGCAGGAGAAATC
>VWZO01016885.1:118577-129469 GCA_013396975.1 Bucco capensis | reverse complement strand
ATTCTATGATTCTATGATTCCTCCTGGAGCAAGCTGGGTGCCCTTGCTGCTGGAACAAGGTGTCCAGGAGGTGTACTGGGAAGAGGCAGCAGAGCTGGTGTTGGGAGGTGATGGAGCTGGGGGAGAGGAGGAGGTAGCTCGGGGGGACATGGACATGAGGTTAGCACTGAATCCGCAAAACTCAGCGTACCTTGAAGAGTGCTCAATACTCCTATTGATCAGCGCTCCTGCCTCGATCACTTTGCTGCTCTGTGCTGCCGCAGTGCTGCTTTCGGTGAGGGAGGGAGGGAGGGAGAGGAGGGGGCAGGGAGGACAGAGAACGCCTGCTCCAACTTCCCAAGGCCAATTTTGTCTTCTCCTGCTGGCCTCAGGGTCTCTCGGCATTTCTGCAGGAGGCAGGATGAGTTCAGGCCTCATGTGTTGGCTCAGGAGGTGGTTTTGAGGCAGGAGGGTAGAAGAGGATTCCAGAAAAGTTGCTCTCTCCTGTCCTGCAGCCTTCTTGTCAAAGCCTCTTTAGATGCCCAAAACTGAAGTCATGGAATCAGAGAATAGTTTTGGTTGGAAGAGATCTTTAAGGTTATTATGTCAGACCTCATTGCTCTCTATAACTACGTGAGGGGAGGTTGTAGGGAGGCAGGAATTGGTCTGTTCTCCCTGGTAGAGAGTGATAGGACAAGGGGAAATGGATGGAAACTGCACCAGGGGAGGTTCAGGTTAGATATTAGGAGGAATTTCTTTACTGAAAGGGTTGTCAGCCATTGGAACAGGCTGCCCAGGGAGGTGCTTGAGTCACCGTCCCTGGAGGTGTTTAAGAGATGGCTGGATGTTGTGTTGAGGAGCATCATTTAGTGGGGTGATAGAGCTAGNCCTCAGCACACTTGTGCTCTAGACCCTTCCCCAGCTTCCTTGCCCTTCTCTGGACACACTCCAGCACCTCAATGTCCTTCTGGGATTGAGGAGCCCAACACTGAACCCAGGGTTTGAGGTGTGGCCTCCCCAGTGCCCAGTAATGAGGGACAATCATGTTCATCCAATGACGAGAGTAGAAGTCAAGAGCCAAAGGAAGGAGAGGTAGGTGTGCTCCTGACTTGGAGCCCACTGAGGGCACCCAAGAGAGTGTGAGGAGCTATGGGACAAGTATTCCTGCACCCCAGAGAGGCCATGTCTCTTTACAGGTTTGGAATGTCCTATCCTGCCCAAGGACCTGTCCATGGCAGAACCAGGGGACAGTCAGATATCCAGAGACATCCAGAAATGTGTGGTGGGACAAAGCAGAACAGGGAAGGTGAGTTGGAATCAGAGAGACATTTTGTGCTCAGGTGTAGTAATGTGTGTCCTGTCCATGGGGCCAGGACAGCTCTGGATGTCCAAATAATCTGGGCTGAGATGCCTGCATTGTGCACCATCACCTGAGCACCCTCAGCAGCCTTAGGGACATCTGCTGAGACCTTGCTCACAGGAGCAGCCCTGTTTTTGCCAAGAGGACTGGTAACCCACCCTGGGCTGGAGATGGAGGGATGCAGGGGGGTAAAACCCAACTCCCAGAGGTCAGGGAGTTAATTTTCAGCTGGTGTCCCCCCCCCTCACACCTTGCTGATTAATAATTGAAGGAAATGTATTTCTTTTTCAGCTTGGCATAAATCAAAACTAAACATGACATCCATATTCTGCCCCAGGGAGGGAGCAGCCACGTGGGCTGGAAGATGCTGAGCTGGCTCTGCAATGAGGTCCTCCTGACCCCTCAGAGCTCCCTTGGAGCAGGGGGAGGATGGTGTGGCAGTGGGGGCTCTTGGGAAGAGGCTTTGAGCTTCTCCCATTGAAACCAGCACTGAAAGACTTCTTGAGATGAGACCTGAAAGGGGCCAGTGGACCTGTTGTTGCAAGGGAAAGCCTGAAGTGTTCTTGGGTACATCCCAGTGGCCAAGTCCTCCATCCCTCCTGCTCCCATGCCCTCTATCTCTCTTGCTCTCAGATTCTCCATCCCTCCTGCTTCCATGTCGTCCATCTCTCCTTCTCCCAGGTTCTCCACTCCATCCTGCTCCCATTCCTCCATCTCTCTTGCTCCCAGATTCTCCATTCCTCCTGCTCCCACGTCCTCTATCTCTCCTTCTCCCACTTCCTCCATCTCTCCTTCTCCCATGTCCTCCACCCTCCTGTCCCCATGTCCTCCATCTCTCCTTCTCCCAGGTCCTCCATTCCTTCCTGCTCCCAGGTCCTCCATCCCTCCTGTCCCCAGCTGTAGCTTACCCAAGCTACTGGCAGCATCTTGGGAGACATTTCTGAGTTGCTGGAATGGAGCTGGTGGCAGTCACCAAGCTGGACCTGCTATGTCACTGCCTACCACCCAAATGGTCCAGGAAAACCTCAAAAGGAAGGAGGAGGAAGGGTAAGGACACAGCCCTGTCTCTACCAGGGCCACCTGCAGCTTGGTGCAGCGCTTGAGCACCAACAATCCCTCTGTGCCACTGGTTCCTTCTCCCATCTCTGGACTCCTCAGGAGATTTTTGACTGGAGCAGGCCATGCTGAAGTGCCTGTATTCTCCATCCATGCTCCAGGCATGACTCCAGCTCTGGCTGATGTCCTCTCCTCTGCCTGCACTAGCTCCCTGCTGCCTGTGCCCTGGATCTGCTCCGACCCTGTTGAAGGACTCTCCTGCCCAGGCAGGGGCAACCAGGCCCTCAGCCACCTGTGTGTGTGGCCAGTGCTTTCAAGAGGAAAGCACAATTGCATCTGCTTTCATCTGAGCAACAAGGCTGAGGTCTGAGGAGCCTTAGAAACACTGGGAGGGAGGAGTGTGGAGGATAAATCAGGATGGCTTATGGCCCAGCTGACCAGGGCCACGCAGGAGCTGTGATGGATGCTTGAGGAACACCCAAGGAGGACAAAAACATCCTGAGCCTCATCCAGCTCCTCCATATTCATCTTCCCAGTTGTGGTGGGTGTGTACATGTTGTCTGTAAGCTCCCATTTGGGGATGTGCAGTGCTTCCACATGCACACAGAATGATGCAGATCCCCTGGTAAGGTGGAGCTTAGTTTGGCCTTTCCAGCAGTGCTTGAAGCTCTTTGTTTGGAAGATGGAGTTGTGCAGGTACAGCAAGGATGCGATGGAGAGACACCTCAGGTGGAAGAGCTGCTGAGAGCTGGGTGCTGTCACCAACACCCTCAGCACCCTCATGTGTGGGTGCACCTACATCTCCTCAAATACCCCTGGAGGCTTATCCCCTGCTCCCTGCAGCTGGGAGGGATCTGGAGGACACAGCCATGCCCAGGCAGACCCTAGGGGCTGGGTTGTTCTGATTTCTGGCAGCCACCTGCTGACTGCCTCCTCTTTCGGTTAAATAAAGCTTTGGGCTGTGATGAAGCCCATTAAAGTCAGAGGGGAAGGTGTGGGATTGAAATGTAGGACAGCAGCCGCTGCAGAATGTGGTTGCGTGGGATCGATGGCAAATCAATACCAGGCTCTGCTCAGTGGGCTCCTGCCAGGCCCTGCTGCTGCTGCACTCCCTGGGTGTTCCCCAAATCCCACAGCCCATGGAACAGCCCCTGGAGAGACCTCTCCCTGGCTGGGCACCCTCAGCAAGGACCCTCACAAGGCAGAAAGGAGCAGAAATTTTGGCACCGTGGTGAGAAGCTGCCCCAAGCTGCTAGCTCAAGTGCAGAGGCAAAGGGCTGCCCAGTGCAGGGAGGCTCTCTGCCTTCTGGGGTGCTGGGATGGGGCTGAGGCACACCCTGAACCCCTGAGGGACCAGGGTGGAGTGACCAAGCTGGGCCCCAGCTGCTGTTTTTCCCAGAGGATGCTGAGGAAGCAGGAGGCAGCCATGACTGCAAAGGGGCTCAGGGTATGGAGCTGGTGGCAGCTCTGTCATAGAGTCCCTGTTCCCTGGCAGGGTGGAAAGCAAAGAGCATCCTCCAGCTCAGGGAGCAGGGCTGGTCCTGCTGCTGCAGCCATGGGCAGGGACCACTGAGCACCACAGTTGTGAGAAGCAGGAGAAACTTGCCAGCAGAACAGCTGTTTTCTTCCCCATGGCTCCTGTCTGCTTCCCCATGGCTGCTGTCTGCTTCCCCATCATTCCCATTTGCTTTCCCATGGCTCCTGTCTGCTTTCCCATCACTCACATCCACTTCCCCATAGCTCCTGTCTGCTTCCCCATGGTACCTAACTGCTTTCCTATGGTTCCTGACTGCTTCACCATGGTTTCTGTCTGCTTCCCTGTGGCTCCATCTGCTTCCCCATGGTTCCAGTCTGCTTCCCAATGGCTCCTGTTCGCTTCCCCATGGCTCCATCTGCCTCCCCATGATTACTGTCTGCTTCTCCATGGCTCCTGTCTGCTTTCCCTTGGCTCCATCTGCTTCCCCATGGTTCCTGTCTGCTTCCTCATGGCTCCCATCTGCTTCCTAATGGTTTCTGTCTGCTTCCCCATGGCTCCCATCTGCACCTCAGGTTGAAACTACAGGTGGTCCTCAGTGTTCTCCCTCTCCCTGGCTCCCAACCATGGCAGCCATCCCCACGGTAGAGGCCAGGAAGGCATCTCTGCATCCCTCCTCCACACCATGGCCGTCACTCCGGCTGCAGCAGGAGAAGGGAGCACCTCGGAGCCATGGCATGGCCCTGGGCTGGAGACACAAAGGGATCTCTCAGGAATGCTGCTTTAATTGGAGGGAGGCGAGCACAGCACTATTCCAGCACGCACTGATGGATTGATCCAAGGCTAGTTACACTCTGTTTGTGACATTCCGAGGGCTCCCAGCCAGCATCTGCTGGCTCCTGGGAATTCGGTTGGATGGGACTTGCACAGCTGGGGACCACTCCTTGGAGCCACGAGCTGGGGAAGGGGCTGCTGAGCCCTCCCAGTGCCACCTGTGGCACCCAGGGGTGACACCCATCTGCTGGTGACACCCACCTGGTGATGACACCTACCCTATGGGTGCCAGCCTGATGCCCTCTGCCATGTCCAGGTGCCCACTGCTGCCACTCAGTGTGTGCACAAACCCCTTGTGACTGCCTGCTCCTGGCAGAGCCAGACCCTGCTGAGCTCCCACTGTGCTGTCCCCCTCCCGAAATGGCTCCTTGACCCTGCTGGAGGGTCACCTCAGTGCCTGGGGAGGGCTGGGGATGGGAAGGGATCTGCAAAAGCACCCTGAAACACTTGGTTTGATCATCCTGGCTCACGTGAGCCCAACAAAACTCTGGCATGGTCAATCAGGGATGAACATTAATTATGATTACTCCCTGGGATCTTGATTGCAATTGATTAATTGATTCCTGGGCCCCTTGCAGCAGCAGCCACTCCATAGGAATTGCACAGTGTGGGAAGGCTGGGCTGGCCAAGGGTGAGATTTGGGGATGGGGGCTCTGAGGATGCTCAAAAGAGGAGAGAGGCCTTCTTTTGAGAGGAGGAGAAGGAAAGGCCACCATGCCTTCTCCTGCCATGCCCAAGTGCTAACACTACTTCTGCATCATGTCACCTTCTGTGCAGCCACCCACAGAGCAAGGGACACAGCCTCCAGGGACCCACACAGCAGCTAGGGACACAGAGGAGATCCTGAGTGCAGATCCCAGGGAAGGATCCCATTGAGCTGTGGGAGGCTGAAGCCTCTTTGTCACAGGCTCTGCTCACCCCTCCCAAGCCTCCCTGCTGCTGATTTCCATTGACCTGCTATCGGAATCGATGCTGGCTGTACCAAGCCCTGCTCTGCCGGGGAGAAGGGAAAGGGCTGCAGCACCTCAGAGGTATTTTTCCATCATTAGACTCCTGAAGGAGATGCCTCTGGGCTGCACACTCTTGGTACATCCAGCAGTGCTTCCCAGTCTGGCTTGATTAGGGAGGGCAGGAGAGCAAAGCCACTGCTGGTGCCCTGACAGGGTGTGTGCTGGGGCTGCTGGGATGCAGGACTCCATCCTGGCATCAAGAGGATGTGCCTACAGGGCTGTGCTCCTCAGCTCAGCTTTAGGGCCATCCTTCCAGCTTGGCATCTCATCAAACCACCCGAAACAGCAGTTCAAGCTACTCTGGGCTGGCACTTAGCAGGGCTCCAATCTGCTCCTGAAGCATCAGCCCTGGATAATGCATGGACCCAGGCAGAGAGAGCAAAGCACCAGCAAATGCCTGCTGAGCTCCCACGTGTGCTCCACAGCCCAGTCTGTAGGCTGGTCCTGGCCCTCACCCTGGTCTCAGGCACCAGGTGCCAGCTCACTCCTTCCTTCCAACAAGCCTCTGCCAAATGATGCCCAGGGAGCTGGGCTATGGCACCGAGCTGAGCCAAACCCATCACTTCTGGGGGCAGCCAGGCTGCCTGAGAGGTGGGAAAAGGAATGATTTCAAATCAACTGGTATTAATAGGATATTGATAAAGAGAGCAGGGCAGCAGTGAAGGGAAACAAGCCAAGAAAAAGCTTCCTTGGGAATCTCCAGGGGAAATATTTGCAAAGGTTAGGGGAAAAGAAAAAAAAAAAGGATAAAAAGCCCCCAAACCTTAATCACTGGGCAATTAATTTATTTTTGATGGCAATTTTTCTGGCTGCCTTTGAAGGTGGACACTGGGGAAGTGCTGGGGTTATCGACCTGGAGAGGGAGGAGATGGCAGGACCCCCATCCCCCTGCTAGCCCCTCTGCAGCAGCCAGTGGAGGGAGGGCCTGTGATTTATTTAGTATCCATGAATACTGACTGAAATCAGAATAATGGGGCACTTAGCCCTGTTACTGAGAAATCACTATTGTGATGCAATTTACCTCAATTAATTAAGCCTTTTTTGTTACCATTATTCCTTGTTTTACATTTTGTTTTAAGTTTCAAACGATTGGGTGCATTGTGGTGGGAAGCTGAGAGCTCTGCTTAGAGCTGGGCTCTGAGAGGCCATCAATACCTCCTGGGCTGGCTCCCTGATGTCCCAGCCCCTGCTCCTGCTGCCCTCCCCAAAACTCAGCTGATGTGGCTTAGCTCCAGCCCACAGCTCTGCCCAGTTTTGTGCTGCCATGGATTTAATGTGATGGTGATGCAGGCTCTGAGGCTTCTCTAAACTTGGCTTGTTAAGGTGGAACCTGAGCTTTGGGTGATAGGACAAGAGGAAAGGAACTCAAGTTGTGCCAGGGGACGTTTAGGTTGGACTTGAGGAACAATTTCTTCCCCCAAAGAGTTGTCAAGGCCTGGCCCAGGCTGCCCAGGGCAGTGCTGGAGTCACCAGCCCTTGGAGATGTTTCAAAGCTGTGGAGATGTGATGCTGAGGGACTTGGTTTAGTGGTGAGCTGGTAGTGCTGGTTAATGGTTGGACTTGATGGTCTCAAAGGTCTTTTCCAGCCCAAACAGTTGTGTGATTCTATGAGTATGAACAGGGACATACTGGTTGGTCTCTGGCAGTGTGGAGGGAAGGAGGCATCACTTTCCTCTGGCTGCAGAAGCAGCTTTTTCCAAGGTGGGAAGGCAAGTTTCACCATTGGTGTCTCCATGCTGCTCTTCCCCAGGAGACCTCGGCCAAAGCCAGAGCTCAGGGAGGAGAAGCCCACAGCAGAGCTGCCACCTACATGGACCATGGAGTTAGGCTGGCCCTGGAGAGTCAACCTCTCCCCATGATGAAGGGCAATAACCTGGGGCAGAAGAGCAAGGTGAGGGTTGGGACCACACTGTTCTCCTCCTCCACCTCCAGCCATGCACACAGCATAAGCTGGGAAAGGAGACCCATGTCCCTTGGAACTCTGGAGGCTTCATGCTCCTGCTGGTGGGTGAGGAAAGGAAGCTTCAGCAGATGCTGGTGTGCAGGTGAACTGCTGTGTTTTGTTTTCCTCTCCTGGTGTGTCTGGGGCTGAATCACAGGCCTGAGGACATGGCTTTAGCGGGCAGGACATGAGCACTGAGCAGCTGGAGACTCCCTTGCTTGGCCATGCTGAGACCTGGATGCTGGTGGTGCTCCTGTGGGACCCTTCCCAGGGTACGCTCCTCAGGGTGAAGGGTTTAGGGTTAAACTCGACCAGGATCTCCTAGTACCCTGCATCCTGCTGCCTTCAGCCTGGACCTGTGGTCAGGATGAGGTCCTTCTGCAGCCAGGGATCCCCTCCAAGGGGAGCTGAGGCTCAGCTCCAGGGCACCCAGCCCAGGTGGACCCCAGCATCACAGAGAATGCAGCTATTCTGGTCCTCCCACATCTCCAACTCAGCAGTGCTAGGACCTGCTCAGCATCCCAATGCCTCTTCCCTGCACCATCCCTGCCCCTCTCCCCATGTCCCTGGCCACCAGCATCACATAGAGCCAAGGGATGCAGGAAGCCACTGGCAAAGAAAAGAAGTCATTTACTCTTGTTGGGATTTTCCTTCCAGCTCTGGGGGTGATGCCATTTCACCTCCCAGGATTTTTATGCCCCATGTCATCCTCCCTCTGCCAGAGCCTGCCTCCTGTGACAGGCACATGAGGGTTCTCAGCATCAGGCTGCTTCTATCTCTTTAACAGAGGGGAGAGGAAATCTTGGTGCCTTGGACCCCCCGGGAATAAATTCATACTGCCAGATCGATTGGGGTTTGTTTCTCCTTTTGCCTGATTCCTGCAGCCTCCTGGGTAAGGAAGATTAAGCTTCAAGCCCTTCTGATATTACTTTGAAATGCAGAAACCTTCAGAAACAGAAACTACATCTTCTCTCCTCTTGGAAAGCAGCAAACATCTGTATGGCTGGGCCAGGGCTTGCCTGTTTTCTCCTTCTCCCTCCTCCAGAGTGATGCAGACAGAGGTGTGCAAGCTCACAGACACACACAGGTGCACCCACAGCCTCGTGCAGCTGCCCAGAGGTGTCCATCTCCCTTCTGCTCCTGCTCACCATGGAGCACGTGAAAGATCCAAGGACTCCCTTGATGGAGCTGGTGATAACTGCAGCAGGGAGCTGGGCTGAGGGTGGGAGGCAGGCACCTTCCTGTCAGATCAATGCATTATCAGCCCTGTTCTGATGAGGGCTGCTGAAATGTGGGATGAAAGCAAGCACAGAGCTCTCCTTTCCCCAGCTCCTTAACCACTGGAGGCAGAGCTGGCCGGTGATCCTGCTCACACAGGCATCCATCTGGAGCAGCTCCAGGGATTTCATTAGTGTGGCCTGGGAGTTGCCAGGGATGTAACAAGGAGAAGCATCCAGCCCTCTCGATGGGATCCTGCTCCTTCCTGCTGGCAGCTCAACCACACTGACCACAGCAGTTATGTGGTTGAGTGATGGTGGTAGCTGGAGGCTTCCCTGTCCATGGAGCAGGAGGTGGAAATGTAGGACATCTAGGAAACTGAGGAGAGAATGGATAAAGCTGAGACAGAAGGAGAAGGAGCTGGAGGGTCCTGAGCCCATGGGGTTCCTCACTGCAGAGAGGTGAGNTTCCAACCCAAACCAGTCTAGGATTCTAGGATTCCATTCTATGATAAGATGCTGCAGGAAGAGGCATGGGGATGGACTCATGCCATTAATGGTTGGACTTGATGAACTTAAACCTCTCTTCCAACCAAAATGATTCTGTGATCCTGTGACCAGGGAGTGAAGCAGCCAAATGCAGAGGGGTAGAAAGGGGACATGTACATGGATAGGGACAGAGACAGGGACAGTGCTGTGGGTTTTGACATGGCCTTGGGGTGTTTGTTTTCCAGGCTTTTGGCCTGCAGTGGGCAGGTCACTGCAGCCTCTGAGCAGAGGACAGCTGGAAAATCCCAAGCAATGGAGGTTTTTGCACAAGCTTGGCCCCAGCTGAGTGTCTGGAACCTACCAAGTCAAGTCTTCATCAGTTGAGCTTATTTGGTCTCTTCCTTGGTCTCAGCCACATACTTCCCCAAAAAGCAAGTCCTTCACACTTGGCTAAGTCCCTGCAAATGCCACCTTGTGTCCCTTTTTTTGACACCAGAATCCTGGATCAGTCCAGACTCCTCCTTGCCTGATTCTGCTCTCAGCCTTGGCATCAACCTGTGTCTAAGGAATTCTCTCCCACAACCAAGGCCGAGTCTGCTCCCTTCCTCTCCATGAGCATCCTGCTGCTCTGGATATGCCCTTCAGGCTCTCCAGCATCAGACCTACCTTTGCTGCCTGCCCTGGCATCTGCAAACGGGGAACTCTGCTACCCCCAGCCCCTTCCTGAAGGCTGGCCTGTGTTTCATTTCACTGTGAGGAGCTTTGATCTCCCTTTTCCTCTCCTGGAGATCAGGAGGAGACTCACCACCTGACTTCAGGCTCCTGGATATGCTTACTTCCATGTCTGCCTCAAAGGGGCAGCTCTGTCCCTGGCAAAACTCACTTGGAAGGACCTTGTCTCTGAGTCTTGGACACGTCCAGGGAAGCTCAGGGAAGCTAGAAGCCACCTCCATTGTGTGTGCCCATGGGTCACCACTCTACAAAGCCAACCTGGATTTTGGAGTCAGGGATTTTTCCCTCCAAACCCTCCCAGTGATATTCCCACTCTTTATTTTCCTATCAATAAACTTTATTGTCGTTTTCTGGCAAACCCTTCAGCAATTAAAACAACAAAAAAATAGAAGAAGGAAGAAGAGGAGGAAGAAGAAGACAAAGGGAGTTGATGTTTGACTGCTGGGCTATCACTTAAGTCCTTGTTCCTGTTTACTCAGGACTTATTAGAGCTCATTCAATGCCTATAGCATGGCTGGATCAATACCTGCTGGGAGCAAGAGAGATTCCGCTTGGCCACTGTAGCCCATGTTGCAGAATTGATCTGCTTGGCTGCTGCAATCTGAAAATCCATCTTTTTTGCTCTCCCTGCCTCTCTCCCTGCCTCGAGTTGCTAAGCAACATGGAGCTCCTCTGGGCAGCCATTGGTCAGCAGCCACCCTGGTCCTCCCTGGTCACTTGGCCACTTTGGGCTGTGAGTCCTCCTCCGAGGATGGCTCCGGCTGTGGGGAGGTGGGGAGAGGGTGAGGGAGGAGGGGAA
>VWZO01016885.1:83709-104365 GCA_013396975.1 Bucco capensis | reverse complement strand
CACCATGGTCTCGGGTATGGCATCCATCCTGGAAGGGGGAGATTACCGCGGCGAGCACAGCCTGGGCGCCCCCCTGCACCCCGCCATGAGCATGTCGTGCGAGTCCCCCTCCGGCATGAGCCTCAGCAGCACCTACACCACCCTGACTCCCCTGCAGCACCTGCCGCCCATCTCCACCGTCTCGGAGAAGTTCCACCATCCACATCACCACCACCACCACCACCATCACCATCCGCACCAGCGCCTGGCCGGCAACGTCAGCGGCAGCTTCACCCTCATGCGCGACGAGAGGAGCTTGGCCTCCATGGGCAACCTCTACAGCCACTACCCCAAGGACATGCCGGCCATGGGGCAGCCCCTCTCGCCCCTGGGCAGCCTGCACAACGCCCAGCAGCCGCTGACCCCCTACGGCCCCGGCGGCCACCTGCCCAACGAGAAGATGCTGTCGCCCAACAGCTTCGACTCGCACGCCGCGATGCTGTCCCGGGGCGAGGAGCACCTGGCGCGGGGCTTGGCAGCACCCAGCTCGGCCATGATCCCACCACTCAACGGGATGCACCCGCACGGCCACCCGCACACCCAGCCTGGAGGGACCCTCCTGGGTGAAAGAGAGAGACAGGCCTCGGCCAGCGGCTCCCAGCCCGGAGGCTCCGGTCAGGTGGAGGAGATCAACACCAAGGAGGTGGCTCAGCGGATCACAGCCGAGCTGAAGAGGTACAGCATCCCCCAGGCCATCTTCGCCCAGAGGATCTTGTGCCGCTCCCAGGGGACCCTCTCGGACCTGCTGAGGAACCCCAAGCCCTGGAGTAAGCTCAAGTCCGGCCGGGAGACTTTCCGGAGGATGTGGAAATGGTTGCAGGAGCCGGAATTCCAGAGGATGTCTGCGCTTAGGCTGGCAGGTAAGAGACGGGCTCGGGCTCGGGGCACCCACAGCTCCGGGCGAGAGGGTGCGGGGGATGCGAACACTCGTGGGGACTCCTTGCTGGGAGGGTGCCATGGTCCGGCCGGTGTCACCCATCCGGATTGGAGCCTTCAGGACAAAGGCAAGGGAACCGTATTTAAGATGAATTATATTTAAGGCGAGTTATTTCCAAGGCGGCTTATTTTTCAGGCGAATTATATTTAAGGTGAATTGTATCTAGGGTGAATTACATTTAACGTGAATTGTTTCTAAGGTGAATTATACCTAAGGCGAATTATATGTAAGGTGAAATAATTTCAAGGCGAATTAATTTTAAGGCTAATCAATTCTAGCATGAATTATTCTTAAGCTGAATTAATTTTAAGGAGAATTAATTTCGGGGCGAATTAATTTTAAGGCAAGTGATATTTAAGTCGAATCATATTCAAGGCGAGCGACATTTAAGGCGATTTATATTTATATTTAAGGTGATTTATATTTAAGGCAAACCTCTGCTCCGGGCCTGCTCCTGCCAGTGGGAATTGCGGGCTCCCGGGGGCCTCCTACTCGGCTCCTCTCGCCCCGGCGGTGATTTTCCGCCCGGTTCCTGCCGCCGAACCGTCCCCGTCTCCCCCCAGGGCAGCTCTCTGTTCTCGCCGACCCGCTGCCCGCTCCCGGAGCTCCTTGGCGGCGGGTTCAGTCCCGCGGCTCGGTACCGGAGCCGGGCCCCGGAAAAGCCCCGAGCCATCCCTGCGTTGCCCATCACTCTCCGCCGGAATCCTGCACATGGGGCCGGGGCACGGCACGTCGCTCCCTGCGGAGCACTGGCTGCCCGTGGGGGGTGTGAGGGAAAGGAACGACCCCCCTCCCGCTGTGCCGTCGGTTCCCGGTGTGGGTGGGGACCGGCTGCTGCCCCGGCGAGGCTTGTTCGGCCTCAAGGCCGGGGGTTTGCTGGAGGAACGCCGGTTTTCCACGCTCCTTCGCGCTGCGCGGAGCTGCCGAGGACTGGCAAAGGGTCAGCCCGGTACCCCCTGGTACCCTCCTGTATCCCGCCGGTGCCCTTCGGTACCCCACGGCATCCTTCGGCTCCTCCGTGCCAGGGCTTCGCGGGGCCGAGAGTGGGGTAAACCCTATTCATGTATTATTATTAATGATTATTATTCATTATTATCATGAATTAATTTTTGTAATAGAGAGCAAGGCGCCGCTCGGAGAGCGGCTCGGGTCCCGCCGTTATTTATGGGGAGAGAGCAGCGTCCGTATGTATTTAGTGTAATTCAGTTGCTCTTTAATTAGGGCAAGGTAGTGGCATCTTTTAGTTCCAGTCGATGCCCTATTGAAAAGCAGTTAATAGAATGCAAATTGTTCCTGGCTTTACAAGGGGCTGCGAAATAAAGATTTAAGCACTGCCGCGATCGCCCGTTTAACGCCCCCGGGGATGGGCTCACCCAGCAGCCGGTGCCTGGATTCTGACTCGCCAAAATTTCTTATCAAAACCGTGATGGTGATTAGAAAAACTCGGCCTCGATCCGGGAGAAGGCTTTAGAGGGTCTCTACCCGGGGGAGGGTCTCTGCCCGCCGGTTCGGCCCCACTGCCACCGCTGCTCTCCTTCTGCCGTCTCGGGGACATTTATTCTCCTCAAAATGGTTTTCACTTTATTTATTTTTATTTAATTATTTTTATTTCTTTGTATTAATTTCTATTTCTTTTTGTTTATTATTATTTATTATTCCCCAGTGCCGAGTTTCCCTCCGCCCCAGGGGCTCCTCGGAGGCATTATTTGAGGGAAATTAAACCCTCAAATTTCCTGTGGACAGGGTTTAATTCTTTGATTTCTGCGAAAGCAGGAGGAAAAAAACCAAACCAAACCAAACCAAAACACCAAGGCACCAAACCAATCTCTTCACGCCTGGGATCCCCCCTGTCCAGCTGCTTTGTCCCCAGTCCCCAGCCCCTCCGGCCCCCGCCGGGACATGCTTTCCTGTCGTTCTCTCTCCGGTTCCTCCACCCGTGACCGGGCGTGAGGCAGGTTGAAGGGCCCCGGGCTCAGCCCCGGCGCTGCTGCCCCGAGACGTGGGTGGTGGTGGTGGTGTGCGTTTCACGCTTCGAGGGACCCTTGCCAGGCCTTCACCAACGATGCAACCGAATCCTCCCAACCCGACCTCCCATCGCCAAGTCCCGGGGCAGCTGCTGGAGCCTGCTCGTCCTTCCAGGCAGCTCCGAGCTGGGGAGGCTAGAGGAGCCAGAGAGCTGAGACCCCCTTGGCGAGCAGGGACGGGAGCAGCTACCGGCATCCTCCTTTGCCAGGGTAAGGAAAAATCAGTGTTATACACGGGGCATGGACCGTGCGAGGGCTGGTCCTTGTCCTGGTCTTAGTCCTGGACTTAGTCCTGATCCTAGCCCCGGTCCTAAGTCTAGTCCTGATCTTAGTTAACCTCGTGGTCGTGGTCCCGGTCCCGGTCCCGGTCCTGGCTGCAGGACCCACCAGATGGATCTTTCCGATTCAGTAGACCATGGATCAAGGAACTATCCACCGCACTTTCCCGCTTTTCTCCTCCTTTCCACTCCAGCTTTCCCTGTCCGCATATGAACCATTAATTAATTATTCAGCCCAGACTCCAGCAGGGCTGAGGCCAAGGAGGGCTGCAGCCCCCTCCCCTCCAGGGCTCCCTCCGGCTTCCCACGGGGAAACATCTGGGCAGCAGCTGGCGGGCCCCGGCCACCCCCGCGACCCCCTGGCACGGCCGCAGCTCCCCCCATCCCCGGTCCCGACAGCTCCTCTGCACCCTTACTGACCCCTCCCCACGAGCCCTGAGAAGTTCCCTGGGTGGTGGGTGACACCCACAGGGCCACCTTCCGGGGTCCCATACGCGATTTTCACACACACCATCCCGCTTCCCTCCGTGTTCCGGGAGAGGATCAGCTTCGTTCTAGGGGCATCGGGTCGGGGGAGCGGGTGCTCCCCTCCCGCGTGTCCTAGGCGGGTCCGTGGGTGTTCTCACACCACGCGTGCCCCTGGGTGCTCTTCCACCCCGTTCCAGCCCCCGCAGGTGCAGTCCTCTCCATCCACAGGTTTATCCCAACACTCGGGAATTCTCCCGTGATTATTTCTTGTGAGTGTGACAGCTTCCCTATTCACTTTCCCCAGTCCCTGACCCCAACCAGCTCTCCCTCATCCATTCTCCCGTGGGTGTTTCCCAGACTCGTGCCCGCCCGTGAAGTCTCCTGGCTCAGGCCTGTCCCGGAGGTGTCTCGGGAGCAGCGCGGACCCGAGTGGGCTCCATGGTCCCAGGATAGGCCGTTCCTGCCCCAAAGCGTCCCGGGGGCCGGGAGGGATCTAGCGCTTCCCTACTACCGCTAGTTCCTCTTCCCTTTCCCCCTTCCAGAACTCTTTTTATTTCTCCTTTACCCTTTTCCGCCGGTTTTCCTTCTCTTTTTTTTTTTTTTTTGCGTGTGCGTGTTTTCGTTTTCTTTCCGTGTTTTATTTTATTTTTGCCTTTCCTTTCCTTTTTTTTTTTCCTTCTCTTCTCATTTTTTCCTCTCCGCTCAGGGCTTTCTCCTCCGAACAATTCACCGCAGCACGAACCGTCGTTATATAAAAAAACCAAAACGCATCAAACTGCCCCAAAACTGCGACCACACTGGCGGGGCTGGAACAAGGCAAACACCCGAGAGCTTTAGCAACGCCACTAATGAATATCACTAATTACCACTGAGAACTATCCCACAATAGGACAACATTGCGCCGCGCGAAAACTCGAGAAATACATTTCCTCCCCAGGAGTTTTGTTTCAATTTCAACTTATTTCAAACGACTTTGGGCCAACGAGGGCCCCTCTCCACCCGGGCACCGGGCAGAGGGCACCGGGCAGAGGGTGGCGGGCACCGGGCACCGCTCACGGGGCCATCCCGGCACCAAGCACTGGCCGCGGGTTGCTGCGGAAGTTTTCCCCACTCTCGGTCTGCTCCTGCCGTGGGGCAGGGGGAAGCTGGTAGTGTCCGGAGAGGATTAGTCCAATCGGTTTCTCGACATAAAATCGGGGGAAAGCGAATTTTGGGGCTCCCGAAGCGCAGCGCGTGTCTCGCGGCAAGGGAGAGATGCCGAGTGGGGAAAAACCGGGAAAGTAGGGAAAGGGCATTTCCTGTCGGGAAACAGACATTGGAATAACAGGGAGAAATGGTTTGGGTTAGTTCAGTATTTTGTTTTCCTTTCTTAATATTTTCCTTGATTTTTTCTTATGCTTTCTTATTTTTATTGTTTTTCTTATTTTTCCTGATTTTTTCTTCTTATTTTTCTTGATTTTTCCTATTTCTTTCTTAGTTTTTCTTTTACTTTTTCTTAATATTTTCTTGACTTTTCTTCATTTCTTCCTTCATTTTTATTTTTCTTAATTTAAATTCTTTTTCTTATTTTTTCTCTTTCTCTAATTTTTTTCTTATTTTTCTTAATTTTGAATTTTTTTTAAATTTCGTCTGAATTTTTTCTTTTTAAAAAAAAAATCTCGATTTTGTTTTAATTTTTTCTTCGTTTTGTCTTGATGGTTGTTTTTTTTCACTTAGTTTTTTCTTACATATTTCTTCATTTTCCCTTAAATTATTACTTTATTACATTATTTTTTCATCACGTCAATAACAGAGAGGTTTCTCCGCCAGCTCGGAGCCGTTCGCCCTGAAGCATCCATGCCGGGCATTGCCGGCTCCGCTCCACACTGCTCCGCACCACTCCGCACGGCACTCCGCACCCCTCTCCGCGCCCCTCCCCACGCCCTTATCAGCCTGGCTCTGCCCGCAGCTGTTTTCTCTTTGCTTCTAACCTGGGCGGCAGCAGGGGCCAATAAACCTCCCGCCGGTTAATGATTAAATCCGCGTTTTCTGTCCTCCCCAGGAGGAAATAACCAACCCTCGCTGTGGCTCCAGCTGTGACTCACCCGTGTCCGTGGGGTCCTGCTCCCACCATGTCCATAGGTGTCTTGTTTGCACCCATGCCGGTGAGGACCTGCTCCCGTTGTGTCCATGAGGTCCTGTTCCTACTCATGTCCACAGGATCCAGCCCCCACCGTGTCCATGGGGTCCTTCTCCAATTATGTCCACAGGAACCTGTTCCCACTAGGTCCATAGAGTCCTGCTCCTATCCATGTCCATGAGGTCTTTCCCACCCATGCCCATGGGGTCCTGGTCCCCAAACCCCCCCCGGTGCTCTGCTCATCATCTCCCCAGGAAGAACCTCCCAGCCCCAAAGCAGCGCCCAAACTCGGAGCCTTTTTTGCCTCAGTTTTGGTTGCAATTTGGTGTGGCTTTGGGGTGTTTTTTTTCCTTGGTTGCTTTTTTGGGTCATTTTCCAGTGTTTTTTCCTGGGTGTACAACATGAGGTGTAACACCTTTCTTCTCCCCCCCCCTGCCTCTTTCCACTGAAACCAGAAGGCAGAGATAACTGAGGAGAGAAAACTCTGGGAGTGACCTTTGAATCAATTGGAAAAAACCTCATTTAACTGATAAGTCTTGAAAGGCCTAGGACTAATTGGAAAATACATCTATTAAATTCCCATTCCTGCTGCTCCCTGGGAGCTGCTGGGAAGGGTGTGCACAGCCCCATGGCTCTGAAGGAGCACACCTTCCTTCGGAGCCATGCAGCCGTGCACACCCTTCCCGGCAGCTCCTAGGGAGAGCAAGACTTGAGCCCTGCTCCACAACAAAAGGCACTGCTGAGGGAAACTTTGGGCCTTACAGAGGGAGAGAAAATCAGGATATGAGCAGAAAATTAGTCTTTCTCCAGCAAGGAAAAGGGAAGATTTACAGTGTGTTCCAGGCCATGGACGTGGAGTCTGCCGGCACAGACGGAATATTGGATTTCTTTTTCCTTCAGAAAACAAATCCAATATTTTCTCCTTCTGCAAGGGAACCTGTGCCCCTGGGAGAGGGTGGCCACAGGGGAGGCTCTGCCCCTGCTCCCAGCACAATGGTTCCTGCCTGTCCTTGGGATGGGGGAGGGAATACCCAAACCAGGGACAATCACAGGGTCTGCCAAGCAGAGGGATGGTGGAGGCAGGAGAGCAGGAAAAGACAGAGGCAGGGCCCAAGAGCCTGTTTTTTCCTGCCCTGGGAGCAACCTTTAAGCTCCTCCAGCATCCCTGCAGCATCTCCTGGGTGTGGAGGAAGCAGAAATTCCCTCGGGAATCCTCCCAGGCACACAGCTCTCCTGGCATGGAGCCTTCTCAGGGCTGGTGGCAGGGTGGTGATGGCAACACCACCACCAGAGGAACAAGGAAACATCAAACCCACCCCACCAGGGCCTGGCTCGAAAGGGCTGTGGCTCTGTGGGGCTGTGGAGACTCAAGGTGTCATCCTGCTCCAGACCTGCACCCTGGGGTGCAGTTTGGGATGCTGCTGCCATAGCATGGGCTCTTTCCTGTGGGAATTGCTGCCTCCCTGGCTGCAGCAGAAGCCAGACCTGTCTCCTCCCAGCACCTTGTTGGCTGCAGGGAAAGAGTTTTCCCCTGCTGCCTGATTCCCTGAGTTTCCTGGAAAGGCTCAGGCAGAGGAAGCCCAGAACCCCAAGGACAGATGGAGATGTTAGGCAACTTTGATCTGCCTCCACCCCACACACCCGCAGCTCTGCTCCAGCTCCCTTTTGGGGCTCATTTGCACAAATCCTGCAGCCCAGCATCAAGCTGAGGCTTCAGTCTGCCCAGGATGTGTCCCATCAGCCTGGCATGGATGGGTCCCATCCACTCAGGATGTGTACCACGAACAAACCTAGGACATGTCTTATCAATCTGGGATGTTGTCTGATCAAGCTGGGATGGATATGTCCTATCAGCCTGGGATGTGTCTGAGCAACTCAGGATGTGTCCCATTAATCTGGGATATGTCTGATTGTCTGATCAGTCTGGGGCGGATGTGTTCCACCAACCCAGAATGTGCTGCTGGCCATCCTCCTCCTCCTGCACAACACCAAGAGCAGTGCAGAGGGGCTGGAGCCAGCCACTGGCTTGAAAACTGACTAAAAAGGGAAGTTGGAGGCAAAATTTTCTCCTCCAGCAGATCTATCCTGAGGCAGAAGTGATGCTGGGTGGGTGCAGGGCTGTGCTGGGGCAGTGAGGGGCAGGGAGCAGGCAGCAGCAGCTTTTGGCAGCCTTTAGAACATCTATTACTGGCTCAGTGCAGGATGTGGCCATCGAGTGGCAAGATTCTGCTGATGAAAGGGAAATGAGACAATCTGGTTCCTGATTGAGATGATGATGATAAAGGATGATCCAGAGCATCTCCAGCCAGGTTTGAACCAAGGCAGCCTTGGACAGGCCAAATGGAGGATGGATTTTTAGAGAACAGTTGGGGTTGTTCAAACATACAACCTCGATTCTCTGGTGCTGGGAGGAGGGGCCAGGACCTCAGAAGAGTAAAGACCTGATAGGAAAACTGAGGCACATTTGAGTGGCCAGGGGTAAGGTCTCCAGAATGACCTTTATAATTCTCTCTCTAACATATATATAGTTATATATTCCATCTGCAGCATTGGGAGGTTCTGCAGTGGGAGGTGAGGAGGTCCAAAGGTTATCTAAGAGCGCTTTGGTGGGGTTCAGGGTGCTTCACAGGTGGTGAAGTTACAGCACAGAGAAGGCAATGCTTTGCCGGGGCAAAAGTAGGGCTGGAGGTGCTGCATCTACACTCATATACACACACCTACATCCACCTGCACCCATGTACACACACCTACATCCATGTACACACACCTACATCCACCTGCACCCATGTACGCACACCTACATCCATGTACACGCACCTACATCCATGTACACACACCTACATCCATGTACACACACCTACATCCACTTACACACACCTACATCCACTTACGCACACCTACATCCACCTGCACACATGTACACACACCTACATCCACTTACGCACACCTACATCCACCTGCACACATGTACACACACCTACATCCACTTACACACACCTACATCCACCTGCACCCATGTACACACACCTACATCCATGTACACGCACCTACATCCACTTACACACACCTACATCCACCTGCACCCATGTACACACACCTACATCCACCTGCACCCATGTACACACACCTACATCCATGTACACACACATACATCCACCTGCACCCATGTACACACACATACATCCACGTACACACACCTACATCCACGTACACACACCTACATCCACGTACACACACCTACATTCACGTACACACACATACATCCACGTACACACACCTACATCCACGTACACACACCTACATCCACATACACACACCTACATCCACGTACACACACATACATCCACGTACACACACGTACATCCATGTACACACACGTACATCCATGTATACACACGTACATCCATGTACACACACCTACATCCACGTACACACACCTACATCCACTTACACACACCTACATCCACGTGCACACACCTACACCCACATGCACACACCTACATCCACGTACACACACATATACCCATGTACATACACCTACATCCATGTACACACACCTACATCCATATACATACACCTACATCCATATAAACACATCTACACCCATGTGCACATGCATACACCCATGTGTACCCATGTGCACGCACATACACCCATGTATACACATGTGCACACACATACATCCATATACGTCATCTACACCCACATACATGCACCTGCACAGATGTACACCCATGTACACCCACCTAACATCCATGTACATACACTTACGTACACCCATATACACCTACACCCACCTACATCCACCTACACACACACCTATACCCATGTGTACCCACATATATCCACCTATACCCACATACATCTGTGTACACCTTCCTACATCCACCTGTACTCACACACAGAATCACAGAATCAGGAAGGTTGGAAGAGATCTCTAAGCTCAGCAAGTCCAACCATCCATAGCACCCCCAGGACACTAACCCATGGTCCTAAGGAGAGCAGCTAGATGATTCTTCAACCCCTCCAGGGATGGTGACTCCAGCACCTCCCTGGGCAGCCTGGGCCAATGCTTAACAAACCTTGCAGGGAAGAAATTTCTCCTGACATCCAATCTAAACTTCCCCTGCTGCAACTTGAGGCCATTTCCTCTTGTCGTCTCAATGTTAACCCTGGAGAAGAGANTAGCTTTCTTGGCCACCTGGGCACTCTGCTGCCTCAGCTTCAGTCAACTCTCAGCCAGCACCCCCAGCTCCTTCTGTGCCAGCACCAACCCAACCACTCTGCCCCAAGCCTAGAGCATTGCATGGGTTATTGTGACCCAAGTGTAGGACCTGGCCCTTGGCCTTGGTGAAGCTCATGCCACAAACATCCACTTACAAACCCCTATGCCCACATACATCCATTTACACCCACAAACACCCATGTGCACCCACACACATCTCTGCACACCTAGGTGCACCCACGATGCAGGCAGAGGTGCTGGGCTGGGATGGGCAGGGCTGCAGCGAGGTGCTCCCTCACTGATTCCCTGAGTTTCCCACTGGGAATATTCCCATCCTAGCTCTTTGCCCTCTCCTTTGGGATCAGTGATGGTCCTTTCCTTCACCTTCTCATCCCTGGGGATCCTCTGAGCTCTGCACCACAGGACCTTGTCACCCCAACCAAATTGTGTCCTGCAGGACTTGGTGTCTCTGTGAGCTGAGTTTGAGGAGCTGGGAGGTGGAATCTGCTGCCTGACCTCCAACTTGGGAATGGCAGATGCCACCAGTGTTGGACAATGTCCCTGTCAGGACACCGGGACCCGTCATACTGCCTCAGTTCTGTATCTCTGGGATTTTCCCTCTCCTTTTCCTGTTCCCAAACCCAAGCTATAAAAATCACCAAGCAGGACCCTTTGGGGTCTGGAAAACCTCATCATCCCTGACAGGCTTGGGGTGGCCCAGCTCTGCCAAGCCTGGGAGAAGGAGCTGGAAAATCCCTGCCCAGGAGCCTGCTGAGGGGGAAGCAGGGGGTGACTGTGGGGAGACATGTGCTGGGACTGGCTGTCACCTCCTGGCTTGCAGAGCAGCAAGGAAAACTCTGGCATCTTGGCAAAAAAACATATGAAGGAAAAGCAGATTGCAGCTTTTTCTGCTGCTGGTGGCATGAGCAGTGGTCACAGAGCCAGCTCTGTTGAGCCCAGGCCTCAGCAGGAGGAGTCAGCAAGGGGAGCAGGGGGCTGCTGGTCTCCCACCCAGGTCAGAGCAAAATCAAAGTGTCCTGCCATTGCCTTGAATCCAGAAAGCCCAAAATATTGGGGGCTGGTGCTCTTGGGGCATCCTGGGAGGGCTTGGCGTGTGGCATGGCTCAGCTGGGAACCCAATGTGTTAGGTGTGGCTGTCAGGGAGCCTGTAAAAACCCAACGTGGACCAAAATCAGGGGAAACACCTCGGGCCAAAGTGCCCTTCAAAGAGCTCCAAAGGTGTTGGTGTCCCCATGGATCCTCCACTGTGGTGCCTGGCATGGGGAGGGCACAGCCCATGCAAGCCAAGAGCCATGGGCAACGTCCCAAAGCCTCCCCTCCCCTCCCTGTGCCAAGTGCCACCGTGCAGCTGAAGGGACACAAGCTGTGACTCAGCTGTGTGTTGACAGGTTGAGGACCTACAAATCCCTCTGTGCCTCAGTTTTCCCACATACACACTGGAAAACTGAGAGTGGGGCTGGCAGTGCTGGCACTGAGTCTCTGCAGACACCAGCACCAGCTTGTGAAAGCCAAGGAAGGTGGCAATGCCAAACTCTGAAGCTGGCAGATAAGCTCCGGAGAGCGATGGCTCTTTGTGGAAGCCACGCTAGCCTTGGCTGATAAAGAGCAGGTAATGAGCAAACTCTCTCCATTAGGGATAAAACTGCAAATGGATCAGGAGCTGCTGACAGGAGATAGCATCAGGAGCTGACAGAGGCATCAACGGCTCAGCCGCCGGCAGGGGCTGCTCCCGCTGCAGAGCTGGGGAGCACAGTGCCTGCAGCAGCATCCCAGCCCTGCCAAGTGCTCCAGAGATCTGGCCCCACTCGTCCTTTTTTCCCATCTCCTGAGGGTGCTTGCTTTGCCCTGGACCTGGCATGCCCCTGGATAACATAGAACACGGGATGGATCTCTGTTGGGTTTGCCTCCATGAATGGGCTAGTGTCTGGCTCAGATGTGATGCTCACCAAAACAACAGGGTCGATGCCATGGTGCTTTGGGATTCCAAAGCCTCCCTTGGGATTGGAGGGTCCCTTCTCCATCTGCCTCCCAACTCACAGGGAGTGAGGAGGAGCAGGAGGGAGGGTGGGATGCTTGCACCATGCTTCCAGACTTCAGAGTCACCCAGAGGGACACAAGGCTTTAACAAGAGGCCACTGGGAACAGAGCTGTGGATCAATGCCCACATTTAGTTCTCCTCTGGGGACTGAACTTCAGGGTTGTGGCCTTCCAGTATCTGCAGGGTCCCTACATCTGCTGTGGTGAGGGACTTTTTAGGATGTCAGGGAGTGCTAGGACTAGGGGAATGGATCCAAGCTAGAGGAGGGGAGATTTAGGTTGGCTGTTAGGCAGAGGTTGTGCCCCAGAAGGGTGCTGAGCCACCGTACCAGGTTGCCCAGAGAGGTGGTGGCAGCCCCAGCCCTGGCAGTGTTGCAGGCCAGGCTGGCTGGGGCTGGGAGCAAGCTGCTCTAGTGCCAGGTGTCCCTGCCCATGGCAGGCACAGGGCTTGGGGATAGAGGAGCTTTAAGGTCCCTTCCAACCCTGACAATTCTATGACTTTGATGGCATTTCTCATGAGGAAGGCAGTGAACCCCTACAGTGATATTCCCAGAGGAGCTTCTGCATGGAGGAGCTCCTGCTGGAGCCTCCTCAGAACCACTCACCCATGTGCCCACACACCCAGAGACAGGACCACGCTGGAGTTAGGGCATTGGGTTTGCTCTCTGTCATGTGTGTGTGTGTGGTGAGGTGGATGTTCACACACACGTTTGGGCTGTGGCTGGTGAAACCAGAAATGGGGTGAATGGAAAGGAGTCAAAGACACAGGGGAGGGTGTGAGTGTCCTTGGGTGCTCTACACACCAAGGGAAAGAAGGAATGGAAAAATAAGTCATAAAACCCAGGGGTTCTATTCAAAATAAGGCAATTTCAAACCAGCTGGCTCTTCCTGGAGAAGACCTGAAAGCATCTTCCCCAACATAGAACAGCCTTTGCCACTCCAAACTGATCATTCTCATTCCCAAACTGACGATTCCCAGCCATTCCTGTGCCTTCAACACCTCAAGACAACCCCACATGGTTTAGTTGCTCTGGTTTGGGGCATGCTCAGGAGACAGTTGTCCCCCTGGGAAGCGGAGGAGGAGCAGCCTTGCTCCCTGCACCAGAAGATGCTGCTGAATGGGTGCAGCAGAGCCAGAGGGACCATCACCTCCCCTGGACAAGGGACCTGAGGGGACATGTGGTGACTCGTGGTGCTCAGCATCCCCTTGGCCACTTTTCTCCTGGTGCTGATGGAGGTTTGTGCTCTCTGGGGATGGTGGGTTCAGCCCAGCCAGCTCCTCTCACCTGCTGCTCTGAAGGTGCCAGAGCCCAGACCCAGTTCCAGGAGGGGCAGTGTCACCTCTCCCCGGCAGAGTTCTCCCTGGTGCTCTGCACAACCTGGAGGAAACAGGAGAAAACAGGCAGGGATGGAAAGGGGGAACCAGGCAGGGATGGAAAGGGGGAACCAGGCAGGGAGGGAAAGGGGAAACCAGGCAGGGAGGGAAAGGGGAAACCAAAGGGGCTGCTGGTGCTGGGCTGGGGGAAGCTGGGACACAGATCCTCACAATCCTTCTTGGCACTTTTGTCATGCTTCTTTTTCTTTCCCTGTCCCTTCTCCTTCTCTTTTTCCTTCTTTTCCTCCTCCTCTCCTTCTTCTCCTTCTTTCCCTTCTCTTCCTTTTCCTTCTCCTTTCTTTCTCTTTCTGTTTATCTCCCCCACTCCTTTCATCCCATTTCCCCATCCCATCCCCTTTCCCAGCCAGCAATGACATCTTTCCAAGATAGATCATTCCCATTAACCAACCCCAACCCCTCACATCCCCGAGCTGTGCCCTTACATTTCACTCTTCAGGGGGAAGCTCCCAGGCACAGGCATTTCCAGCCCAGGGAATAACCCAGGCCATAAACTAGCTCCCCTTCCCCTCTGCCTCCCTCCTGCTCACATCCCCATCCTAGGGATGTGCCAGCAACATCCATCCTGTGCTTAAAGCCACTCCTGGGACTTTCCATAGCATCGACCAGGCAGGATCAATGGATTGTCCTAGCCCCACATGGGAGGAGGACGGGAAAAATACCCAGGGCTGTGATCTGGGGGAGGGATGGAGGGAGACCTGACTGCAGATGCATCCCATCCTTACCGTGATTGATTGCTGTTTTCCCAGAAGAAGCAGCTCTGCCTGGGGTCACTGGGAACGGGAATGCTGGGGGAAGCTTCTCAGCTGAGTGGGGATGGGAGGAAGCAAGAGCTCTTCTCCCACAGGAGATTCCTTCCCAGCAGGATGAGATGGGAGAGGGGCAGGGAGGAGGATCTGGAGGGCAGGCACTGTGGATGCAGCCCAAGCTGGTCATTCCCCTCCTGGTCGTTATTTGGGAGCTGGGAAGGGATCTCCTGGCTGCTATTTGGGAGTTGGGAAGGGTCCTCCCAGCCATCATTATCTGGGAGTTGAGAAGGACATTCCCAGCCATCATTTGGAGTTGGGAAGGACCTTCCCAGCCACTCAGGAGCTTCTCCAGCTGCTCTGTAGCCACAAAGGGATGCTGAACCTCACCAGCTGGATCACTGGTATCCCAGCACCAGGAACTTATCATGGAGCATCTCTCAGCCCAGCTTCCAGCCAGGAAGCTGAAGCTTGATCATCTAGTAGGTTTCTGGCTGCTCCTTACTCTCAAACCCCTCCCAGGTGCTGCAGGCTGCACCCTTCATCCCGTGAGGGCATCCAGTGGGGCTCATCCGTCCTCTCCTGGTGCTCAGGGGTCTTGATCCCTGCCCTGCCCTCCTGGGAGGTGCCCAGCTCTGATTAAAACATCATCCATCGTTGCTGCGGCAGCGTAATCCCTGGCAGATCAGTGCAATTACTGCAGGAAATACCTTGGGAGCTGAGCTAATAACAACAGAGAGGGGTGGGGACAGGCACTGGCTTAGTGCTGCCCACAGCCACCCCAGCCCCACGCGTGTTGGGGGACAGCATGAGCTGTCCCGGGGGGCAATAGTGCCCTGGAGGGAGCCTGGTTGGGTGACTGGGGGGTGGTGTGACAGGGAGAGGGTGATGGCCTGTAGGGCAGCCTCAGGGTTGTGTGTGGGGCAGTGATGGGGTCGTGATGGGTAGTGATGGGGCAGCATGAGGGGCAGCAATGGGGTTGTGGTGGGGTCACGTGTGGGGCAGCAATGGGGTGGTGATGTGGCTGTGTGTGGGGCAGTGATGGGACATTGTGTGGGGCAATCTTTGGACAGTGATGGGACAATACAGGGACTGACAATGGGGCAGCCATGGGGCAGTGATAGGACAGTGCTGGGTAGTGATGGGGCAGTTGTTGTGTAGTGATGGGACACTACAGGGGAGTGATGATGCTGTGGGGCAGTGACGGGGAAGTGATGGGGCACAGTGTGGGGCAGCGATGGGACAGTGATGGGGCACTGTGTGAGACAGTAATGGAGAAGTTGTTGGGTAGTGATGGGACATGTTAGAAGGTGTCAATTCCGTGGGGCAGTGATGGAGCCAATATGCGGCACCCATGGGGCAGTATTGGCGGCAGCGATGGGATGGTGACTGGGTTGTAATGAGGCAGCATCTGAGGGAGTGATGGGGCACCCATGGGGTAGTGATGGGTCAGCCGTGGGGCAGCGATGGGACACCCATGGCGCTGGCAGAAGGTCCCTGCCCCGCAGCCGGGCCGGGAGGTGCCGTTCCCGGCGCTGCCAGTCCCCGTCCCCCTCCGCTGGGACGCGGTTGGTCTGCTCCATCCGGTGAGTCCTGGCTGTGAGGAGCTGCGCGATGGCCCATTGGTCAGCGGGGTGAGCGGGAAGGGCCCATTGGTCAGAGGTGAGGGGCGGGAACCGCCCATTGGTCAGCGGCCGCTGGGGGCGGGTCCAACCCAGTCGCTTCCACCAGCCCCGCGGGGAGAATATTGCCGTCCGTCCGCAGGGGGGCGCCAGCGCGGCAGGAGAGCTAATGGTGTGCGGGGGAGGGAGAGGAAATGGCGGCGGGGGTGGGCAGAGAGCCTCCACTGCAGCTAGGGCTCAGCACCAGGAGCAGCCCCGAGCTGGGGCCAGAGTGATGAGGGGACACCAAATCCCTGCACGGTGGGGGCTGGAAGTGTCCATCCCCCTGCTCCAGCAGGCTCACCCCCAGCAGCTTGCCCAGCATCACCTCCAGCTGCCTTGGGAATCTCTCCACACAAGGAGACTCCCCAAGCTCTCTGGGCAGCCTGGGCCAGGGCTCTGCACCCTCACACCAAACAGCTTGCTCCTGCTGCTCCCATGGAACCTGCTGGCTTCCAGTGTGTGCCCATTGCCCCTTGGGCTGGCCCTGGGCACCACTGAGCAGAGTGTGGCCCCAGCCTCTTGCCCCCTGCACCCTTGAGCTCTTGCTGAGCCTTGAGCAGCTCCCCTCTGGCTCTGCTCTTGTGCAGGCTCAGCAGCCCCAGGGCTCTCAGCATTTTCTCCCTGAGGGACCAAGCAGGGTCCCTTCACAAGGTCAAAGCACTGCCTTGTGTCACCTACACACACTCAAGCAGCCCTTTGGCTCCCTCAGAGCAGCAAAATGGACACCAAGCCACAGCATTGTCATAGAACCATGGAACCATTTAGATTGGAAGAGACCTTTAAGATGGAGTCTAACCATTAACCAGCACTGCCATGTCCCTCAGCACCACATCTCCACTGCCTTTAAACCCTTTCAGGGATAGTGACTCCACCTCTGCCCAGGGCAGCCTGGGCCAGGGCTTTGACAGCCCTTCTAGGGAAGGCATTTTTCATGTCCAACCTAAACCTCCCTTGGTGCAACTTGAGGCTGTTCCTCTTGTCCTGTGGCTTGCTCCTTGAGAGCAGAGACCAATCCCTACCTCACTCCAACCTCCTTTCAGGTAGTTGTGTTGTCCCCTGACCCCTGCCTTGAGAGCACCAGGGCATTCTGGAGCTGGGTCTGGCAGCAGGGAAGAGCTCAGATCTGGCAGCTCCCTCCCACACTGCATTGCTGGAGCTAAGGAATAACCTGAGAGCAACAGGTGTTCCTGCTCAGGTCCTCCTGCCTGCATTCAGAAAGTCCCAAACTCTGGCAAAGCAAACCTTGAATGCCACAGCCCAGAGGATTCCAGGTTTTCCTATTTTTCCAAACAGCACAGAGCAAGCAAGCCAGCAGCCATCTGAGAACTGGCTTGGCTGAACCCTAAGGGACCTTTCCATCTCACACCTGAGAAATCCACCCCAGGCCAGATTTAATCAGGAAATGCAGAAAATCGCTGGGGTTTTCCCCCTCCATTGCTATCCCCCTCTCTCCAGCAAATGTTCCTCAGCTGGTAATGGCTCTGGGCCCTCTCTGGACATCATTTCACTGAGACCAGCTTGGGAGCAACATGCTCTCTGATGAAATAGGCTTCATGAATTGCTGGGTTTGCCTATTGTCCCCACTCAGAGCCAGGTCTGGGAGCTGCTGAAGGCAGGAGGAGGGTTTGGCAGGAGGAGCTGCTGAGGGACCCTAGAACACATCAGCCTGGTGTGAGGGCTGAGGGACACATCAGCCTGTGGTGATGCCAAAGGGAGATGGATCCTTGCTGCTCCTTTCCTGCGTGAAGGAGTAAGGACAGAGGGGGACCCACAGCTGCATGGGTCACAGGGATGTCCCTTGCCCTGTATTCCCAGGGCAGGCTCCTTATATGACATTACTTTGTTCTCCTTGTCATTGCGGCATGAATCAAACCCCAAACTCCCTTTCCCCTCCAGATTCTGCAGCTGGGGCTCTTGCTCCAAAGCTGAGCACAAACAAGAGCCATTGACTCCAAGGAGAATTTATTTCAGGGGTTGGAGGGTTTCCAGCTGTCCTCTCACCCATCTCCACATCCTCCTTCTCTCCCAGAAGGTAAGGACCATTCCCTGCCGCTGCCATCCCTCAGGCACTGCTGGCTTCTGCCTGACTCCAGCACTTCATTAGCACCAATTTGCTCTCATCACACTAAGTGGCAATGACTGGGAGAAGAGTAAAGAGAAGGGAGCAGCCAGGAGGACTCCCAGGGCACCCCAGGCAGCTGCTCTGCTCCTGGCCTGTGTCGGCAGTGTGAGCTCCTGATGGCAGTGGTCATCACTGTCATAGTAAGATGCAGTTGACCTTGGTCCCAAAAAAGTCCTAGAAAGGGAGGAAACAGGACAAACAGGGGAGGTGACTTTGCCATCAGTGCACCAGGTCTCTCTTTATGAAGGTCTCCAGAAAAGCAAGTGGAAAATCAAACCTCTGCAGAGAGGAAATGCTCTTAGCAGAAAACCAATGTTTGAAGTCACTCGAAACTGTTTGTTTCTGCCCTCCTGCAGCCACCACAGCTGTTTTGCGTCCCTTCACTCCCTCTCATGCCAGACAAACACATCTCCTTCAGCACTGGAAAAGCTGAAAATGCCAGGAAAAACCAGACAAAGCTTGAGGAGGGGCAAAACAAGGTGTCCTGTGGGGCTGGCATTGTTTGGGTGTCTCTGCTGACCTCCTCCAGCCTGCCCCTGCTGAGCCCCGAACCTAGGAGAGACCATTGTAACCTGAGCAGAGCACCAAGGGCTTGGGCTTCCATTTCCAGTCCCTTCCCTCCACCTGCCCACGTGCTCCAAAACCCCTGGGTGGGAGGGGAATGGTCCAGGGTGGCCAGTGTGGGTGTCTGGTGATGCCTGGCAGCCCCATGGATGTTGATGGGGAGCTGCTCCCTGGGGCCCATCACAAGAACCCCGCGCAAGGGAAGGAGATCCCACCTGGTGGCACGCAGACGAGCGTCTTGTCTCATCTCATCTCCTCATTTGCAGCCTTCAGAGGAAGATTTAATTTGCTGGACTCAGGGAAGCAGCTCACCCTGCAGCATGCTGGCTGCATACCAATGACCAGGGGCTCTCCCCAGGCCTTGGGACTCGTCCTCCAGCAGCTCCCAGGGACATTGGTGGGGAAGCCTGTCCCCATGTGGCATGGGGACGTAGCATGGGGACAAGACATGGGGCCACGAGCTCTGAGCAGGCAGGACTGTGAGGCTGCAGCTCTGCAGATGTGTCACAGCATCTCTCAGGCTTCTGGCATGTGGTTTTTCCAACCTGCAGGTTTCTAGAGCAGGGCAGTTTTTCCTACGGTGTGGTTCAAAGCTGTTGGATGGTGCAGGACCACGGAGATCTGAGTCTCCCCAGGTTTGGGAGCTGAGAAGGTTGTGTTTCTATCGTATGGATGACCCAGAGGCATTGGAGTGTGTCCAGAGAAGGCCAAGGAGGCTGGGGAAGGATCAGGAGAAGAAGTGTGCTGAGGAGCAGCTGAGGAACTGGGGTTGGTTAGTGTGGGGAAGAGGAGGCTCAGGGCAGACCTTAGCTCTCTCTACAGCTCCCTGCAAGGAGGTTGCAGTGAGCTGGGGGTTGGTCTCTTCTCCAGGGTTAGCAGTGAGAGGACAAGAGGAAATGGCCTCAAGTAGCACCAGGGGAGGTTTAGATTGGATGTTAGGAGAAATTTCTTCCTACAAGTGTTGTTAAGTGTTGTCCCAGGCTGCCCAGAGAGGTGCTGGAGTCACCATCCCTGGAGGGGTTGAAGAAACATTCAGCTGTTCTCCTTAGGGCCATGGTTAATGTCCTGGGGCTGATAGGTATGGTTGGACTTGCTGAGCTTAGAGGTCTCTTCCAACCTTAGTTCTCCTGTGAGTCTGTGTTCTGTTGGGGGGTCACAAGGTTGCAGGGCTGTGCAGCATGGGGCCAGCTCTGCCCTGGCTGTTGTATGGTTAATGCTGCATCATCTCCTTTGCCTGTCTGTTTGTTAGTGTTGGGAATCAAATGGGATTTCAGCAAAAAATAAAGGCAGAAAGGAAGTTTAGATTTGGTTTTTGAGAACTCTTTCTTCCTGCCTTGTAGACTGCTGACTCTCCCTTCAGCACTGAGTCTTTCCAGCTAGAGAAGACCTGAACTTCTGCTGGAGAAGCCCATTTGTGACGAATGTCTTGGATCTCTAATCATACAATGTAAAGAAAAGTCAGACAAATCTCTCACAGGCACTGAGGTCCACCCAGCTCTGAGCATCCCAGCTGTGGAGCAAAGGGTTTCCGTTTTGCCGGTGAAGCTTCCTGATCTCCTCCAGACTCTGCTCCAGCTTTAGGGGAGCAGATGCCATGAGGTTAATTCACAGTATCACAGTATGTCAGGGCTTGGAAGGGACCTAGAAAGATCATCTAGTGCAACCCCCCTGCCAGAGCAGGATCACCTAGACCAGCTCACACAGCAATGTCTCCAGGCAGCTCTGCAATGGCTCCAGACAAGGAGACTCCACAGGCTCCTGGGCAGCCTGGGCCAGTGCTCTGGCACCTGAACTGCAAACAAGTTTCTCCTCAGGTTAATACTAAACCTCCTGTGCTCCAACTTGCTCCCATTCCCTCTTGTCCTACCATTGGATGCCATGGAGCAGAGCCTGGCTCTCTCCTCCTCACACTCACCCTTCCCATATTTCTAAGCATTGCTGAGGTCTCCTCTCAGTCTCCTCTTGTCCAGGCTGAAGAGACCCAGCTCTCTCAGCCTGTCCTCCTAGGGCACATGCTCC
>VWZO01016885.1:26846-73160 GCA_013396975.1 Bucco capensis | reverse complement strand
AAAGAAAAACAACCCCCCCCCCCCTGCACAGGAGAGTCACTGGTGGGGTCGGAGGACATCTTGAACCAAAGAGCTCCTGGGGCAGGTGGGGGTGGAGGAGGGGTTGGGGACTGGACATGGTCACATCCAGTTGGGTCACATCCCCAATTTCTTGCAGGAGAGAGGGATGAAGGGGCAGGTGCCACAGTGTGTTTTGCCAGCCACCCCCCCCAAGCTGAAGGCAAAGCCAATCTCATCCCCCACCCAGGACCCCACCTCTCCCACCACCGCTTTGTTTTTCTGCCCTCACCCTGACGTTGTTTCTTCNCCGGGATGGCAGCGTGGTAGATGAGTGCCTTGTTCTTGTACCAAAGGTGTGTGGCCATTTCTTTGCTCCTCTGCTTTGATCCTAAAGACTCACTATTACCTCAGCTCCCCAAACGGGATGGATTCTGGCAACTCTTGTAGTATTTTGGTGTTGGGATGAAGGAGAGGAACCCAAGCCTTGTCCTAACTGGAGAGAAAGCATCCTCTTGCCACTTGCTGCAGGAAAGGTGGTGGTTCCTCAGCATGTCCCCCCCTCTCAGATGTCACCACATTCTCCCAACCAGGGTTGGTCCCCAGGGTCCCTCTGTCCAGCCCTTCTTGCCCCAGGAGCACTGACCTGGTGTCTGAGGCCCTTCTCCTGGGGAAAGGCTTTGCTCCATGTCCTTTGCCAGCCCAGTTTGGCACTGGGACCTTACCAAAGCCCACAAGATGAAGACATGGGCTTCAGCATGAGGTGTTTCTTCCTCACTCAGCTCAGACTTGGGCTTTGGTTCCCCTTTTTGGTAGCACAGGGAGGGTTTGTGGCACTTCTGTCAGGAAAGACAAAGGCAGAAGGGGTGGAAAGCCTCACCCTGGGCTTGTTAAACCTTCCAGCAGGAACCATTTCCAAGTCCCCAGAGGGTGTTTTTTTGGCTCACTGAGGAAGATGGGTGCAGCTGGGTCTGCTCCACTCCACCTCCTGGCTTCAGCAAAGACAAGGCAGGACCCACGGGAGAAGATGCTCTTCCACACCAACCTCCTTTAGGGAAAGCTTGGGTTGAATTGTACCTACTTGGTTCATGCTCTGGCTGTCTTGGCTCTTCTTGAGTTGGACCAAACTTGCCCAGGACCAACCCCTTTAGTGACAGCAAGCCCACAGGACCCCTGCAAGGTGCACTTGGCAACCTGATAGAGCAGGTCAGATCCTCCCTGACCCCAACACCTCCCCAACCCCTTCCACAACTATTGCCTTGGCCAGTTCTTACCCAACCCCATAGCCACACCAACCTCCTTCTCCCCAACTCCCTCTCTAAGGCTTATGATACCAAAGACGTTTCTCTATGCAGGAGAAAGCCTTCTTGTCCAGCCAGCACAGACCTTACAAGCCTTTTTGACAATGTTCTCTGAAATACCTCAAAAATATTTAATGTATAGTTTATGTGATAAAAAAAAAAAAAGCAAGAAAAAAAGGAAAAAAAAACCAAACCACTGACTTAGCTAGTTTTTGGACTTTGTGACTTGAAGCTTTCTACTGTTAAATTCTACTTTTGCAGAAGACGGCATGTTCTTATTTCTTCGACGGGAGACCTAGTGAATGTGAAGGAGATGAAAGCTGGGGAGTTAAATAAATAAGAGAGAGAGAGAGAAAGGCTTGAAAATAATAATAATTAAAAAAGGACCCTTGGAGTTTACAGATTTCCTATTTAAAGAAGTCCTTTTCCAGCAGAAGAAGAAGAAGGCTGAGGATGACCTTTGCGTTCGGGTGTGTTCCTTTTTTCTCCGAGTCATGTCGTACCAGAGTATTTATTATCTGTGTTCTGTGTTCAGATGTCATTTAAAGGAGACCAAAAAAAAAACAAAAAAGACAAAAAAAAAAGACAAAAAGATGAGAATTTGATTTATGCATGAAAAAGGAAAATATACTCTTTCTGGAAGTAATGTACTAATTATTCGGGGAGGGGGAGGGGGGTGGGAGTGGGAGGGGAACAAACTGTGCTTTCTTTGTCCATGATTTTTGGGTTGATGAGGATTTCTCCGCGTGGATCATGTTCTTTTTACCACTCACACAACCTCCAGAGAGTCATCATTCAGCCCCTTGGGTTCTTCCTTCTCCTCTTCTCTTCCTTTCCTCACCTTCCAAACCTCCTGGCAGCAGTGTGAGGAGCCCACGTGATGCTCAGAGAACCTCCAGGAGGCCAGGAGATTCTCAGAGGAATTCCTTGCAGGCTGGGGATGCTCAGAGAACCCTCAGAAGGACAGAGGATTCTCAGAGCACCCCCTGAGAGGACAGGGGATGCTCAGAGAAACCTAGGAGGGCAAGAGATTCTCAGAGGACCCCCTGGCAGGCTGGGGATGCTCAGAGAACCTCCAGGAGGACAGGGGACTCTCGGAGCACTCCCTGGGAGGACAGGAGGTGTTCAGAGAAACCTAGGAGGCCAGGAGATTCTCAGAGGACTCCTTTGGAGGACAGGGGATGCTCAGAGGCTCCCCAGGAGGACAGGTCACACAGTGTGGCCCCGTTCCCAGCAAACAGGGTAAGGGTATCTGGGACATGGGACCCCAGCGNAAAGAAAAGACAAAAAAAAAAAAGACATGAAACAAAAAGAGTAAATGCCAGAGGCCCTCAAGGATGCAAAGACATTTCTAGTGAGAACCCGAGAATAAAGGCTACCTCACTTGAGTTTTCAATGTTTGTGATTGGAAAATCACGTCTGATACCAAAGATTTTGTTGCCTTGTCTGGTCTGTGCTGGAAATATCACTTTCCCTGCTCCCCGTGGATGGGCCCAGAGCCCTCCTGAAATATATTCTTTGGCTTCAGTTTCTTCTTCNCTTGGGCTTTGGTTCCCCTTTTTGGTAGCACAGGGAGGGTTTGTGGCACTTCTGTCAGGAAAGACAAAGGCAGAAGGGGTGGAAAGCCTCACCCTGGGCTTGTTAAACCTTCCAGCAGGAACCATTTCCAAGTCCCCAGAGGGTGTTTTTTTGGCTCACTGAGGAAGATGTGTGCAGCTGGGTCTGCTCCACTCCACCTCCTGGCTTCAGCAAAGACAAGGCAGGACCCATGGGAGAAGATGCTCTTCCACACCAACCTCCTTTAGGGAAAGCTTGGGTTGAATTGTACCTACTTGGTTCATGCTCTGGCTGTCTTGGCTCTTCTTGAGTTGGACCAAACTTGCCCAGGACCAACCCCTTTAGTGACAGCAAGCCCACAGGACCCCTGCAAGGTGCACTTGGCAACCTGATAGAGCAGGTCAGATCCTCCCTGACCCCAACACCTCCCCAACCCCTTCCACAACTATTGCCTTGGCCAGTTCTTACCCAACCCCATAGCCACACCAACCTCCTTCTCCCCAACTCCCTCTCTAAGGCTTATGATACCAAAGACGTTTCTCTATGCAGGAGAAAGCCTTCTTGTCCAGCCAGCACAGACCTTACAAGCCTTTTTGACAATGTTCTCTGAAATACCTCAAAAATATTTAATGTATAGTTTATGTGATAAAAAAAAAAAAAGCAAGAAAAAAAGGAAAAAAAAACCAAACCACTGACTTAGCTAGTTTTTGGACTTTGTGACTTGAAGCTTTCTACTGTTAAATTCTACTTTTGCAGAAGACGGCATGTTCTTATTTCTTCGACGGGAGACCTAGTGAATGTGAAGGAGATGAAAGCTGGGGAGTTAAATAAATAAGAGAGAGAGAGAGAAAGGCTTGAAAATAATAATAATTAAAAAAGGACCCTTGGAGTTTACAGATTTCCTATTTAAAGAAGTCCTTTTCCAGCAGAAGAAGAAGAAGGCTGAGGATGACCTTTGCGTTCGGGTGTGTTCCTTTTTTCTCCGAGTCATGTCGTACCAGAGTATTTATTATCTGTGTTCTGTGTTCAGATGTCATTTAAAGGAGACCAAAAAAAAAACAAAAAAGACAAAAAAAAAAGACAAAAAGATGAGAATTTGATTTATGCATGAAAAAGGAAAATATACTCTTTCTGGAAGTAATGTACTAATTATTCGGGGAGGGGGAGGGGGGTGGGAGTGGGAGGGGAACAAACTGTGCTTTCTTTGTCCATGATTTTTGGGTTGATGAGGATTTCTCCGCGTGGATCATGTTCTTTTTACCACTCACACAACCTCCAGAGAGTCATCATTCAGCCCCTTGGGTTCTTCCTTCTCCTCTTCTCTTCCTTTCCTCACCTTCCAAACCTCCTGGCAGCAGTGTGAGGAGCCCACGTGATGCTCAGAGAACCTCCAGGAGGCCAGGAGATTCTCAGAGGAATTCCTTGCAGGCTGGGGATGCTCAGAGAACCCTCAGAAGGACAGAGGATTCTCAGAGCACCCCCTGAGAGGACAGGGGATGCTCAGAGAAACCTAGGAGGGCAAGAGATTCTCAGAGGACCCCCTGGCAGGCTGGGGATGCTCAGAGAACCTCCAGGAGGACAGGGGACTCTCGGAGCACTCCCTGGGAGGACAGGAGGTGTTCAGAGAAACCTAGGAGGCCAGGAGATTCTCAGAGGACTCCTTTGGAGGACAGGGGATGCTCAGAGGCTCCCCAGGAGGACAGGTCACACAGTGTGGCCCCGTTCCCAGCAAACAGGGTAAGGGTATCTGGGACATGGGACCCCAGCGTGTGCCCTCCCATCCCACCCTCCACCATGGGGCTTGCTCCTCAACACACTTTGGGTTTGGGTTTTTGGGAGGTTTTCTTTCTTTACCCAGCTCTGTGAGTCAAATCCCAAGTGTAGCTGAGAGGAGAGACAATCAGCCACCACGATCCAATTCATGGCTCCTCTTGTGCTCTGAGACAAGGGAAAGAACCCCTGGGCACCCCAGACCTTCCCCCGGGGCTGAGCCCTTTCCAGGTGATGCCTCCAAGCCCCCATCCCTTGGGGTGACCTCACAGACCTGCCTCTGCCCTTGCTCTGCATGCAAAGCAGTACTGAAGAGAGTGGTGCTACATCAAGGCCCAGCTGGACCAGAGATGGACTGGAGCCACCCAGTTCTGAGGATTTCTCCCGAAGGATGTGTTTTGGATCAGAGGTACCACCCAGCACAGAGTCTCTGTCCCTGCCAGGCCTTCCTAGCCTGGCTCTTGGCCTGCACAGAGGTACCTGCTTGAAGGGTGAAAAGAAGAAGAGTCCAACCACAAGAAGAGGTCCTGAAGGAGCCCAGCCCACCAACAAGCCTCAGGGGACTTTGGAAGGTTCTACCCTGCCTGCCCTGGACAACCAGGGAGCTTTCTGCAAATGTCCAAAGAGCAGAGGTCACATCCCTGACCTCTTCCTCCCCCTGCTCCTTCTCCTGTCCTTGCTCAAAGAAGGGAGAACAGTAGCAGTAAGGAGTCACTTCTTTGGAGGTCAGGAAGGTTATGGGGGCAGTGACACCTACTTCCTTCTGCTTCCTCACCACTGGCAGAGCATTTACCTTCAAATACTGGTTCCTCAGCCTCCTCCAGCCTCTTCACCACTCCCTCTTTCACCTCCATCTCTAGAGGTGGCCCCAAAGCTCAGCCCACAGTGATGAATGACTTCTCAGCTTCTTCAGACCCCAACAAAGTGGCCTCCAAAAGCAAAGAAGGGTTTGGTTTTTTTTACTTTGCATCTCTTGTCTAGTGTGATGTCCCTGCAGCCTTTGGCTTCTTCATGGCCAGCACTAAGGTGCTCAGTACCAGGTGATGTGGGAGACATGGGACACCAGCAGTACCATTCATCTGCTAACCAACCCTCCTGTCCTCCAGGGAGCTCTGCATCCCCATGGCCCATTTCCTCCAACGAGATCTTCTCCAGCATGAGAAGCTTTGCTGCTTGCAGGACAAGACCTCATTTCCAGCTATAAGAAGGTCTCACCAGGCTTGGATGCAACCCAGAGTCACAAGTGCTTGGACCTTGCCGAGCCCTGATTGTTCCCATCACCAAGTGGTTTGGGAAACCTTGGAGAAGCCAAGAGCTGAGCACTATCCCCTGTCCTGTAGCCCACCAGCACCTGCTCTGCACTGGCTGGGCCCTACCCCAGGCTGGATCTGGCCATGCCTGCTGCCCACATGAACCAAAATGCCTTGAGGAGCAACTTGCCATGATACCAAAGATTTTTTTCCCCCTGCAGGTAATGACAATCCAAACTCTGTCCTAAAGGCAATTCTCTCAACCAGGGTTGCCCCTGAAGGGCATTTTGTGCTGTGGGGAGCAGGAACAAGCCAGGGCCCCACCAAGGGTGATGGAGAGTGGATGGTCAGAGGATGAGGAGAGGACTCAGGACCTCCCACCCAGACCTGCTGGTTCAGCCTGGCCACCAAGTCCTATTTCATATGTGGAAGTTTTCAAAGCTTTGGGTCATTTCCTCACCCAGCCACCCTTCAGACACTCTGCTTCTACCTTGGATGGAAGTTTTCCACCGATGGCTTTTGTGCATATCAAACCTACCATCAGCAGCAGAGCAGCATTGTCCTTGTCCCACCAGGTGAGCAGGAGGAGTGCAGGCTCTGGGGACAACCAGCTAGGTGTTAGCCATTGTCACCTTGCTATGGCACAGCCAAAGCCCAGCTGTTGATGGGACAGAGTGGGCCAGGAGCTGGTGTGTGTCCATGCTGAGAAATGGCTTTGCAAAGGAACTCCCCAACTGTCCCTTTTCCTAAACATCCAAATTCTGGCTGGGGAAGACACTCAGCTCCTCAACCTGCTTTGGGCACCATGAAGACCTCTGGCAGGAGGAAAGGCTGAGAGCCCTGGGGCTGCTGAGCCTGCACAAGAGCAGAGCCAGAGGGGAGCTGCTCAAGGCTCAGCAAGAGCTCAAGGGTGCAGGGGGCAAGAGGCTGGGGCCACACTCTGCTCAGTGGTGCCCAGGGCCAGCCCAAGGGGCAATGGGCACACACTGGAAGCCAGCAGGTTCCATGGGAGCAGCAGGAGCAAGTTGTTTGGTGTGAGGGTGCAGAGCCCTGGCCCAGGCTGCCCAGAGAGCTTGGGGAGTCTCCTTGTGTGGAGAGATTCCCAAGGCAGCTGGAGGTGATGCTGGGCAAGGAGCTGTGGGTGAGCCTGCTGGAGCAGGGGAGTTGGACTGGATGATCCTCAGAGGTCCCTTCCAACGCTCACCATGCTGGATTCTAGGGGATTCTGGGAAGATGCCACAGGGCTGAGTTGGCTGCCAGCTCTGTGCTGGGTGACCACCCTCATCCCCACCATTAGCTGGGCTCCATTTCCCTTGTCTCAGAGGACACCAGGGTGCTGGCAGCAGGTGGTGGGGCTGGACCTGCTGGCGCTGCCAGGATGACTCCAATTCCTTCTGCATCTTTCTTTGGGTTTTTTTGTTAAAGAGAGGAAATGAAAAAGGCAAAGAACAAAATTCAGGGTTGTTTTGGGGTTTTGTTTTCTTTTCTTTTCCCCCTTACATTTGTAAAGGAGAAGAAGCAATCAGGCAGAGCCAACCCTGGCCAGGAAGAACCCAACACCTCCAGCAGACATTGCTCATTTTTCTGTATAGCAATAGGCCACACTCACCCTCGTCCCACAGCTCTGAGGTTTGAAATGACCTTTTTTCTTCTAATTAAATGAAATTAACTTTTATTTGCTGTTACTTTTGGTTTGCTGCTGCTGCTCCATTGTTACTCTCTCATGGGATAGGTTTTACTCTGCAGCGAAATGCAGTTGTTACTCCTCTGTGTCTTGCAGCTTATATTTGTTTAAGCTATTTACAAATATTAACAAAAAAAGGAAAAAAAAAAACCCAGAATTTAAGAAGAGTCTTATGTGTCAGGCACTTTACCCAAACTGTGCTGTGTGCTCTGGAGTGTGTTCCTTGTTCTTTGCAATGACTCACGCAGGGGAAGGTCGCAGGAAACCCAACTCCAGCCTGTCAACAGGTTTGAAAAGTGAAGAAAAAACAGAAGAATTAATCTCTATTTGTTCATCCTCTTCTGGTCATGACTGTGTTGTGTTTCTGCAGCTTTCTGTTTCTTCAATAAATTATTTTCTAGTCATTCACCCTGCTGCTGTGTCTCTGTGTCCTGCTCCTGGGTCTGCTCCCTGCTGCCCCTGGAGCTGCTTGGGTAGGAGGAGCAGCCCCATCTGAACCATCTCAGCTCCTCTCCCTAGACCTTCTCTGATTTGGGGATTGTGCCCAGGAGGCTGGTGAGGTTCCTTCCCCCAGTTTTATTGTAGAATCATAGATTTATAGAACAGTTCGTGTTAGAAGAGATCTTTCAAGGTCATCTAATCCAACCCCCTCTGCACTCAGCAGGGACACCTGCAGCTAGAGCAGCTTGCTCACATCCCCACACAACCTGACCTGAAATGCTTCCAGGGATGGGACATCTCCCACCTCTCTGGGAAACCTGGGACAGGCTCTCACCACCCTCAGTGGCAAAAATATTTTCCTTCTCTCTAATCTAGACGGATTGAGATTTCCGTCTCAATCTCCTCTTCTAGTTTCAAACCATCACCGCTTGTCCTGTCCCAACAGCTCCTGCTCAAAAGTCTCTCTCCAGCTTTCTGCTAGGCCCTTCAAGGCCTGGAAGGCTGCAGGAAGCTCTCCCTGGAGCCTTCTCTTCTCCAGGCTCAACAAGCCCAACTCTCTCAGCCTGGCCTCACAGCACAGAGCTTCCAGCCCTCACATCATTGTTGTGTCCTCCTCTGTGCCTGCTCCACCAGCTCCATGTGTGTCCTGTGCTGAGCACTCCAGAGCTGCCCCAGCACTGCAGCTGAGGTGTGAGCAGAGCAGAGCAGAGGCACAGTCCCCTCCCTGCCCTGCTGGGGATGCAGCCTGGAGATGGTTTGCTTCTGGGCTGTGAGCACATATTGCCAGCTCATGTCCAGCTTTTCACCCACCAGCACTCCTGGTGCCGAAGCTGGGCATGTGGACCGAGCGATCTGGGTTTGATCGCCGTTTCCGTTTCATGAACCAGGTCAGTGCACTCTGAAGTGCAACAACTCCCAAGCCCTTCTCCTCAGGGCTGCTTTCAGTTTCCAGCAGGTAGTTTCAGGGATGAAAGCTTTCCTAGAGGAAGCCTCAGATGCTTTTATTTCTTGGCACTATCCAGCATCCTTTTGGCCAGAGCTCAAAGAAAACACTTCCATTCTCCAACCCTTGTTGCAGATGAGGCCAAAGCACTTGTTAAACAAACCCATCAGCTCCTGTGTGCTGCAGGCAGCTCCAAGCCCCCAGGCATGACTTAGTTATTAATCTTTTAACCCAAACGTTGTCCTAGGGTTCATTCTGCCATGGTACAAGAGCTTACAGGTGACAAATTGCTGGTGGTGTGCAATGAGGGACCACAGGACCTTTCTGGGCAGCTTTCTTCTTTGGTGATGCAGCAGAGATTGACAGGAGAGGAGAGAAAAGCTAAAATCCTTTTAATTAAAAACCAAAACCAATAAAAAGGGTGATCCAGTCACCAGTCAGTTGTTCACACATGACTTCTCCAGTAGCCACTGCTGATGTCCCCAAGGCACAGCTCTGCAGGACACATCCTCACCAGGAAGCTTTGCCCTCCCCTCAGAAGTACTTCTCAGGGCTTAGCAGCAAACAGCCTGTGGCCACAAACTGAACCCAGAGGTGGGGACATCAGTTCTGGGAGACTGAGATATGGCTGCTGTGGAGATGAGGCATGGCACAGAGTGGCCACCACCACCATGGGCACCTCCAGGGAGGTGGAGATGGTGGGGGAGCAACAAGCAGAGGCTGCAAAAAACCAGGCTGGTGTGGCTGGAGAAGAAGGACCTGCAGGTAACCAATCCCACAGAGGTTCTCCTCCAGAAGATAAGGAGGCATTTGAAAATGATGCTGATGAGCCTAACCTATTGGGTTGATACATGTGAAAGCCATGGGCACCACACCCAGGCCTGTGTGGGGAGGGTGGCTGGCTCTGCCCTATGCTTCTTGCAGCCATGGGAGTACATGATGAGGGTCTTGGTGCAGCTCCCAGTGTGGGAGGGAGAGATGATGGGGCTGCACCCACCACCCAGCCCCACCACTGGTCCTGCACCAGGGCATTTCATTAGTTCAGAGGTGGACTCATGAGCCTGGAGCTGCTGTCTGCAGGTCCAGCAACATGATGCTGGATCAGCATCAGGCAGGGGGAACCTTGGCCCTGAGAGGCTCAGCAGAGGGAAGGTAGCTGGGTGCCAGCCAGGAGCGGTGGGGCAAGGGCCTGAGTGTGGTGGCAGAGCTGATGGACATCACCCTGAGACTTTGCCCTCCCCTCCAAAAAGTACTTTTGATGGCTTTGCAGCAAACAGCCCTTGGCCACGAGCTGTTCCCAAAGATGGGGACATCAGTTCTGGGGCAGTGGGACACATCTGTGGTGGAGATGGGGCATGGCATGTAGTGGACACCATGGGCACCTTCTGCTGAGTGCAGTGGCAGAGGTGAGTGGTTCCGATGGCTTACAGGCTCCTGCAAAGGCCACGCACACACTGCATGGGGACATGGAGCTTCTGGGACACCTCCCAGGGCTCAGCCCCCAGAAGAGCACCCCAGGCTGGGCCAGCCACTCTACACCCAAGGGGCTGCCCAAGCTTCAGAATGATCTAGCTAAGATTCAAACAACTCCCCTAGAAGGAGGAACCCAGCCCAGTTCTGCTCCTCAGTAGGACCTGTGGTGTCCAGCAGTGTGGCAGGGTGCTGGTGGCCAGGGCAGCTATGCTGAGGGGCTGGGGAGGGAGGCCAGAGGCAGGCTTGTCCCTGGCTGCAGGGGGTGTGGGGTGGGGCTGGGGGTGGCCCTGGTGCGCAGGCTGTCCCCACGGCTGATGAGCCCAGCGTAGCCTTCCTGGTGGGAGAAGGCATAGCTGGAGCGGCGCCGGGAGGAGCTCCGGGGCACGTGGGCACGCAGCTGCACCGAGGGCTCGGGCTCCCGCCTGGCCTTCCCACGGATCTTCTGCAAGCAGACAGGAGAGCAGGGCTGGGGCAAATGCAGCAAGCGCAGGCTCAGCCTCCACCCAGACACACTTTGGCTCCCAGCTCCACCCTGGCCTGAGCTGCCATGATGGGATGTGTAATGTGGAGACCTTCCTGGGGGTCTTTAAAGCTCCCAGAGCTCTGGAGCACAATCTCAACCCCTGCCCTCATGTAGGACCTCTTTGCACCACCAGGAAGGTGTAACCCACGATCCAGATGGAGATGAGCTATACACCAAGGCTGGAGGTGGTACCAAAACCTGCACCAGACCTCAGGGCCTCCTGCCCAGGGCAGTGGTTGAGTCACCATCCTGGGATGTGTTCAAAGGTCATTTAGATGTGGTGTTGTGGGGTATGGCTTAGGGGTGAGCAATTTAGAGTCAGGTTAATGGTTAGACCCAATGATCCCAAGGGTCTTTTCCAACTTGAATGATTCTATGATTCTGTGTGACAGGTCCAGGAAGTCTTGGAGGTCAGTTTTTTTCTGCAGCCAAAATCAGAACCTCTCCAAGAGCTAGAGTAGGTCTCTCATGCCAGGACCTCCTGTTCGACCATGAATGAATTTGAGGAGAGGGTCCTGGAGCCAGAGTTGGGCACCAACATCATGAAAGGCCACTATCAGGTGAGTGGTGCCAACCAGGAGAGGTGACATGACCTACTTCTACTCCAGGCTTCCCTGGAGAATCTTCCCATCACCAGTAGCGCTCTGGCCAACCTCAGACTCTGATGCTGGCAGCAAGCAGCCCCCTCCCCACTCCAGCCCTCAGCCAGCCCTCACCTGCTGGATGGTGGTTTTGCCTGTGATGGTGTGGTAGATGTGGACAGTGAGGGAGGGGATGGTGTTCACCACCAGGGAGAGCAGGACCACCAGCAGGACATAGGGGTCAGTCAGGGCATTACGGCTGGCATCTGTCAGTGTGAGAAGGTAGTGGGTGATGGTGAAGTAGAAAGGGTGAAGAGGACAGAGAGAACAACTGTCAGGGGACAGGCCCCCCCACCGCTGAAGGTATTGAGGGGTCTACAGAGAAGAAGGCACCTAAACTGAAGTCAAAGATCAAGACAGGGAAATGAAGAGGTGATCCTACAAGGTGGGAAACAGCTCATAGCACCAAGCCCAGGCTGGGCTCCCCTGGCTGGGGAAGGGAAGGACTGGTGGGACCATTGGGACATCTCACCTGGGAAGCTGAAGACAGCAGGGGCTGCCCTGAAGGCATCAACACTTTGGGTCAAGAAGGAGAAGAGGCAGAAGAACAGCAGGCTGACTGTGACCATCAGGAAGGACAACACCGTCCAGAACTTGGTGTCCAGGATGATCTGCAGGAACAAGGGCAGAGCACACAATGTCTCATAGGGGTGCTTGTCCCTACCCAAAGGGAGATCATGCCCCAGCCACAAAGCTGTAGAAGATGGTGTCAGAGAGCCCAGGGCTGCAGACTCTGGCTGCCTGCCATGTGGTCAGGATGGGGAAGGGCAGAGTGGTGCTCACCTCCACAAGCACTGACAGCAACGCCGATGTGGCCACCGTGACGGCGAAGGACTCGTAGTCACCAACAGCCTTGCTGCCAACGTGGTCCTCAAAGGCCCAGAGAGCAATGTAGAAGCTGGTGAGGGAGGTGGTGACCCCGTGGAGGACAGTGACACCAAACACACGGTAGTTGAAGAGCTCATCCCTCTGCCCGGTCACATAGAGCTCAGGGAACTCCAGGCTCTTCTTAGCACTCACATCCTGCCAAGAGGACACCAAACATCACCCTCTCCATCCACACTGGGGAGCAGGATTGGGCCACCTCACCCAAAACAGCCTTCTGCTGAGCTGCAGTGAGTCCCTCCACCTGCTTGCTCTGGGGTGATAGGAAACAGGAGCACCCCAGGACCAGTGGTGACCTCCAAAAGACCATTGAGGTGCTTGGTACCAAGGTGCAACCACTGCCAGCTTGATTCACACCTATTGAGGATGCATCCTTCAAGCACAGGGGCTGGAGGCCTGCTGGTGAACCCATACCTGCTCCACAAGGCCCACAGCCAGCACAGGGTAGGCAGTGTAGAAGATGTTGTAGAGTCCAAGGAACCAACCCTCATACAGAGGCTAGAAAGGAGAAGAAAGCAGCTGTGAGCCCAGTGGTGCTTTGGAAATACTCAGAGGGGGTGCCCAGGCACCAGGGGTGAGTCCATGAAACCTACACCCAAACTCTGGGCAAGTCCCCATGGACTTGCCCCAAGCTCTGCATCAGCCCCACGCTGTCTGCAGTGATGGCTGTGGGACCATGCTGCAGATGGAGAGGAAGGGTGGAGACACACAGTGGTGGTGAAGTCAACTTGGGGATAGAAGGTCCCATTTAGGAGGAAACCAGCTTGCTGCATGTGGGATCTGCCCAGGCTGCAGCCCACAAGGACATCCCAAATCTCCCCAGGGTGCCAGGTAAAAAGAAAATAGCCACTTGCATCTCAGCCAGGCAGCCCCCCAAAAACTTGGACAGCCTAGCAAAGGAGACCAGGCCAGTGATGTGGACAAGTGCCCACCAGGCAGTACTTGCTAGGAGACCTCCATGAGGTCCTCAGCAGGGGGTGGTGGGGTTGAACCACTGCTGTGGAGACCTCCATGGGCTGGATGTGACCTCTCCTGATGGCTGCATCCCTCACCTGAGCCGTGAAGCCGCTGTGGAAAGCAAACCAGACCTGGGCCATGAGGCCAGCAAAGGTCTTGTAGAAGAAGCAGCGCAGGAACTTGGCGATGCGGAGGTATGCCCAGCGCCCGTGCACCAGCAGGAGGCGCTGCAGGTAGCGGAACTGGGCCAGCGCGTAGTCGCTGCACTGCACGGCCTGCAGCCCCTCCAGGCCACTGATGCCCACCCCGATGTCAGCAGCTGCAGGGGACAGCAGGGGCTTGAGGAGGTTTGCTGCAGAGCCAAGGGCTTGATTTCCCTGTCAGCTGCCTGCCTCTAGGCTGATGGGCAGAAGGTGAAGCCAGGAGCGATGGGCAAAGGGGAGAAGGTTCCTCCATCACATGCCGTGGTTGTGGGAGTGACATGCCAGGCATAGTTGGGTGTATAAAGAGCACAGCCCCGTGTCAGGGCTGCTGGGGAGGGACAGGGACATCTCTAGCAGCTGCCCTGGTTAGGGCTTGAATCACAGAATCATTAAGGTTGGAAGAGACTTCTAAGCTCATCAAGTCCACCCCAGGACACTAAACCATGGCCCTAAGGAGAGCAGCTAAATATCTCTTAAAACCCTCCAGGGATGGTGACTCCAGCACCTTCCTGGGCAGCCTGGGCCAACATTTAACAACCCTTTCAGTGAAGAAATTTCTCCTGACATCCAATCTAAACCTCCCCTGGTGCAACTTGAAGCTTCATCAAGGTTCATCCCTGCTGCCAAAAGCAAGTGGTTCACACTGCTCCTGTCCCAGGTTGGCCCTGGTGCTGTGCCTCTCACTCCCCTCCTGGCACCGTAACAGTTTGGGGATTCAACACCCAGCTCCTCACCTCAAAGGACAGGGTGAGGAGGTGGAGATGGCAGCTGGGGCAGCACCACTCCCCACCAGCAGCACACATCAGCCAAAACCCACCCTGCCCCCTGCCCCAAGCCTTACTTTTGATCATGTTGACATCGTTGGCCCCATCCCCGATGGCCAGTGTGATGGCATTCTTGTGCTTCTTCACCAGCTGCACCACGAGGGCTTTCTGCTTGGGGGTCACCCTGCAGCAGATCACTGCCTGGCAGCTGGTGGCCAAGTCCACAAAGGCTTTCTCCACCAGACTGCTCTGCTCCTGAGCTGCTGTAGGCCTGCAGCAAGCCAGCCACCTCTGCAGCCTCCCCTTCTCCTTCAGCACCTCTCCCGTGTGCAGGATTTTGTCCTTAGGGGAGAACAATCCCAGCTGGACCTCACTCATGGCCTTCAGAGCATGAGGGCCCTCAGCTCCTCATCGACACCCTTGTAGGTGCTACAAAACACCCCACTTCTCTCCAAGTTCATCATGCAGTAGGCACTGTGACCATCAGACCAGTTTGTCCCAGTATGACCAGAAGAGCATGTGATTGGCCACAAGCCTGTGTCACCCCAGAAGACTGTTTGGGCCTGTGTGATTGAAGCCCCCCAACACCAGATGATTGGTGCAAGGTTGTACCCCTCTTCACTCTTCCTTCCCCAGCCCAACACAGGCTTTTCCCACCCCTTGGGCATAAAGGGCATCACCTCCTCCATGTGCTAGCACCACCCAGGACTTTGATAGCACCAGGGCAGAAAGAGCAATCTGCCAGGGCAGGCAGGGAGCAGAGGAAAGCATCCAAGTGCCACCTCACCAGGAGGTCCCCACTGATGATGAGAGCTCTCTTGTTGTGGCGTGAAGTCTCCGGGTGTTGCTGGGACAGGTGATCACTGACCAGGGTGTCCTTACTGCTGCTGAGGTTGTTGTTGCTCACCCAGTAAGCCTTCAGGATCTCACTGTGCAATGAATCACAGAATGCTGGGGGTTGGAAGGGACCTCTGGGACTTATCCNTGTCTCTCTTGAGCTGGGGAGCCCAGAACTGGAGCCAGGACACAGCTGTGGCCTCACTAGGGCAGAGGAGAGGGGAGGAGAATCTCCCTCAACCTGGGAAGGGGTGGCTGGAGCTGAGGTGGGGACACTGTTTGGCTTTGACTGAGACCTACCATTGGCCTTTTCCACCTCAAACCCAGCTCCAAGTAGATAGGGCTGGTACCCAGTGGTGTGAACAGAAGGGACAGAGAGGGTGTCCCAAGGGCTCACTGATATCAGAAATCAGCCTCTGTGCCTGTGGTTTAGAGGCTGGAGAAACAGCTCAAGCACTTCTGGTCAAAGTCTGCCACAGAAGAGAATGCTGTAGGGGCAGAAGCAGATGGGGAGGCCTGGGAAAGCATCACCATGGACACCCAGACTGGGACAGGGAAGAAGAAGCATCATCTCTGGCAGAGCTGAGCTCTGCTCACCCTGTGTAGGTTCCTTGCTGTGTCTTCAGTGCGGACAACAACATCCTGACTCAGGAGGTCATGTTTCCTCACCTGATCTCCTTCTCCTCCAGGATCTCCATGTCATCTGAGAGCAGCTTGCAGGCGTAGCCAATGTTGATTGCTGTCTCTGCAGCGCACAGGGCTCAATGGTCAGTGGCCTCATGGTGCTGCCTCCTCCATCCCAGGGCAGCCCCAGTCCTCAGGTCCAACAGCTCTGGCTGAGCAGCAGCTGCTGAGAGCTCTGCTCCAGCTCTGTGCCCACACATATGGCATCCCTGCCTCAGTTTCCCCATGGGTGACATGATCTGTGGGACCTGCTATTACTTTATATCAAAGGGAACAGCAGAACCTGGTTGGTGACCATTCCCAGGGCCTCATCTCTCTTCTCTGGTCCTGGTTAAGGGAGAAGCTGAAATGTGTTGGCAGGACCTGGGGTAATCTCCACTGACCTTGCTTGTCTCCTGTCAGCACCCACACTTTGATGTTGCCCAGTTTCAGCAGCTGGATGGTCTCTGGGACTCCATCTTGCAACTTGTCCTCAATGGCTGTGGCCCCAAGGAGCTGGCAGGAGGGTAAGTAGGTGTCATGCCATGGGGCAGGGCAAGATGCAGTGGTGGCAATTGCCCCTGGATCCAATCAAGGGTTCTTGCTTTTGGGTGGACACAACCTGACAGATCTCTAACTCAGTGTCTACTGCTAAGTCACAAAGTCACCCCTGGGGAGGGAACTCCACTTGCTCTCCCACCTAGGAGATGAGTTTTGAGTTGGACACTTCACCTCCTCATCCTGCAAAGCTAAGCCCACCCTCTGGCCCTCTGCTGGAGCAGCACAGCCTGCTCCTCCAGAGTCCCAGCTGCTCCCACCTGCAGGTCATGCTCCATCTCCTCATAGAGCTTGTCCAGCTCGCGGGCACGCTCCTGCAGCAGGATGCTGGCCTCGTGGTGCCTCCTGCTCCAGCTGCTGTACTCAGCCTCGCTCACCTCCTTGCTGGCCAGGCACAAGGTCCTCAGGGTCTCCTCTGCAAAGTGCTGCAGAGAGCAGGCATCAGGTCTCCCTCCCCTCGACCAGGATCAGGGCATCACGCCAAGCTAGACACGATGCTCCCATGGGCAGAGCTGGAGGCCATCCAGGACTTGAGGATCTCCCTCTGGCCTCTGACTCCCTCCCCCATCTACAGCATCCCCGTGAGCATCCTTGCAATGCAGATGGTCCATGCAGAACACCAAAGCTGGATTTGATGCCCTCTTAGCCTGCAGGTGAGACTCCTAGAGCAGAAAGAAGAGAGAAGGACCAAAATCCTGGAGCCAGAGGGAGAAAGAGCAGCAGGAGACTCCTGGACACCAAGCCCAAAACCAGCAGCATGAAGACCAACTCTTTCCAGCCCAGACTGGTGTGGGACTCACATCCAGAGCCATCTCAGTGAAGGTCTCATGGGGCCCTCTTCTCTGCAGCCTCTCCAGAATGACTGTGTCAGCCCCCTTGGTGTAGAGCCTGATGGTGCCCTGGGGGTCTCGCACTGCGAGGGAGGGGAAGGATACCTTAGGTACCCAGAGAGGTGCCTCCCACTCACTGCTGTCCCCATGCAATAGCCATGCCACAGGAGGCATGGGGACACTAGTGCTTTTCTTCTGCTCACAGCCACAGGAAGCACAGGAATGTCCCCAGGTCAGCAGCACAGGAGGCAGGATCAGACCTGAAGGACTAGCAGTTCCTCACACACCTCTCCTGACTCACTTGCTCTTTCTTAACTGCTCAAACCCTTCACCAAGGTGAGGAAAACCACAAGGGATGACCAGGAGAGTCCTTAGGGGTCCCTGTGCCAGCTGCTGTCAATCACAGCCATCCCAGTGCCATCCCTTCTAGGCCTGGGGATGGAAGGGACCCTCCTTGTTGCTGGAGAAGCCCTCCTGAGAGAGCCCCTCCTGCTCACCCAGGACAGACATCCTCTTGCGCTCGCTGTTGAAGTCCAGCATGGCCAGCACTCTGTAGGTCCTCTTCACCCCCAGCTCACTGATGGTGATGGTGTCTTGTGTTCGGGCCAGAAAGACGTAGCCCAAGTTCTTGGCTGCCAACACCAGTGCTTCCTCATCTGGGGATGCTGCCTGATAGACCAGCTGGTCTGCAGAAGAGGATGAGGGCTTAGACAAGGAGACTGCCAGCCAAGCAACCCTTGGACAGCTGAAACACCTCATTCTTCCCCAGCACCAACATTATTTATGGAGACCCAAAAGTCCAAGCTACCAGACTAGGGAAACTCAGTCCTCCTTGTCTCATCTCTTCTGCTCATTGGCCCAGGCAGGACACGTGCTTGGACAGAGATGGATTATCCTCCCTGTGCTTCCCTTTCAACTAACTAGCTCTAAACCAAACCCAAACATACATGTGTATGGTGCTAGGACAGTGGCCCAAGGCATCCCTGGGCTCTCCCATCACCAGAGCTTTGCTGGGTGGTGGAGATGATGGCCTCAATGCCTTGAGCAGCAGCTCAACCCCACTGCAAGCTCATCAACCACCATGGCAAACACACCACCCTTCTCCTCCACCATGACAGTGTGGCACAGGGCCAGCAGCCTCAGGAACTCTCTCAGCACAGGGTCCTTGTCCCTTCGGGCAGCTTCCAGCAGTGTCATGTCACAGAAGTCCAACTTCTTCTCCTCATGGTGGCTCCAGGTCAAGCCCAACCCCTGCAAGAGGCACAGGCAGGCTGCAGGCACCCGAGAGAGAGAGACCAAGCATGGGGCTCAGCACCAGGAGTGCTGCTGGGCTGCAGTACAGCAAGCCTGTGGTGGGATGCTCCCATCCTGGTCAATAGCTGCTGGAGCTTTGGGGGTAGTGAGGAGCAGTGACAGCCCCAAGCTCCACAGCAGAGGGGAGTTACTCACCAGTGGCTGCTTCTGCTCATGCTCTGTGCCTGCCAAAACCAAAAGAATTCCATTAGTGGTGAGCTGGCAGGAGACCTGGAGATGCTCCTCTGGAGGGGAATGGAGAGCTGGGTGGAGGGGAACAGCATGAAGTTCAACAAGGGCAAGTGCATGGTCCTGCACCTGGGGAGGAATAACCTCCTGGAGCAGGACTGCTTAGGGCTTGACCTGCTCGAAAGCAGCACTGCAGAGATGGACCTAGGAGTGCTGGGGGAAACAAGCTCACCAGGAGCCAGTAATGTGCCCAGGAAGCCAAGAAGGCCAATGATCTCCTAAGGTGCATGAAGAAAAATGTGAGCAGCAGGTTCTCCTCCCCTCTCCTCTGCCCTAGTGAGGCCACAGCTGTGTCCTGGCTCCAGTTCTGGGCTCCCCAAGTCAAGAGAGACAAGGAACTGCTGCAGAGAGTCCAGCAGAGGCTCCCAAGGTGCTGAGGGCACTGCAGCAGCTGTGGCAGGAGGAAAGGCTGAGAGCCCTGGGGCTGCTGAGCCTGCAGAAGAGCAGAGCCAGAGAGGAGCTGCTCAAGGCTCAGCAAGAGCTCAAGGGTGCAGGGGGCAAGAGGCTGGGGCCACACTCTGCTCAGTGGTGCCCAGGGCCAGCCCAAGGGGCAATGAGAACAAGCTAAATTCCTACATGCTGAAGAACCACCAAGATCAATCCACATGCCCCAAGATTCTTCACAAGCCAGGAGGAGTGGAAAGAACCAAAGTGGCCTGAACTCAAGGTTAACCTCACGAGTGTCTACAGACTTCCACCATAAGTTACCATAGATGGTCCCATTGATGCAGCATTTCTTGAAGCTCATCACATTTTGTGTCAAGGTGCCAGTCTTGTCTGAGAAGATGTATTCAATCTGGCCAAGCTGGTCATTGAGGCTGGTGCTTCTGGCCTTGGCTGGGATGTCCTTGGCAGCATAATACATCTCCAGATCCCAGTTGATGAAGAAGCTGTTCACCAGGTAGATGAATTCAAACCTAAGGTGTCAGACAGAGGAAACCTTGGGCTGGGGAAGGAGATTGCATGACTCTGGTCCCAGGGGCATGTGGGGATCTGGCAGAGAAGAAAGGGCAGAGGGAAATTCCTCATCTGGATCCTACTGCTCTGAGCTTGGGAGAAGCAAGAGAAGCAAGAGAGTTTGGGTTGCTCATGGCCAGTTTCCCAGAAGGCTCAGCCCACCAGGCTGAGAGCCCCTGGGTCACAGGCAACTGGGCTCCCTCTGGGAATCTAGCCCTTGATGACAAAGTTCTTGGATCTGGAAATCCAGTGAAGGGCCAAAAAGTTCAGAGACTGCTTCTCCACCTGTGTGCTGATCACCTGCTCACAAGGGCTCTGCCCTGTGCCTTCCTACCCTGCTCAGTGGGGAACCACCACCTTCAGCTTCTCATCCTCAGCCTGCCCACAATTTCCATCATCAGCAAGGGCCTTTGCACCTCTTCTCTGAGAAGATCTCAAAGCACATCCCAGTGTTGGTAAGACACACACTCCATCCATCCTTGCCCTCCTACAGCTAAGGGAACTCACGGGACTGGCTTGCTTGGGTCACAGCTGGATCTTTTGCTCAGCTTCACTTTTTGGCTGCCAACCAAGCTGCCAAGATGGTGGCCAAGGGCAGGGAGTGGGGTCCTGAGCTCTGATCACTTCCAAGCTCGGTTGTTCTTACGTTATATACATGGACATGGGTATGATGATGCTCAGGAGGATGGTGAAGCCCCAGAAGTTGAAGAAGGCCTGCTGGGCAGGAGTTGTGTGCTTGTAGAGAGCAGAGAGGTAGCTGTGCTTCTCCTGGAACGTCTTGGCCCAGAAGCCAGAGGCAATGGCAAGGCACAGTGATGTGACCAACAGCACCAGGAAGATCTGAGATGGGAAGCCAGGAGGAGAATATTCTGTCACACAGAGCCCATCAGACTCCTTTCTAGGACCAACCCTTCCCAGACTGTCTCCTTCAGCTATAAACCTGTGAAGAGGTGTCCTGGTGTCTGAGGTTGGTTCTTAGAGCTCATCCTGGGCCAAGACGAAGAATCACAGCACATACTTGAGCTCGACACATCCCAACAAACCCAACCTTTCCACCCTCCTAATTGCCTCAGACACCATCTCCCTGGACAAGGGATGCCCTCCAGCTTCCTGCTGAAATACCAGCAGAGCAATTCCAGTGGCCAATCTGAGAAGAGATGACACTCAACCACCAGGAGCAGGAGTAAGAGCCATCCAGTTCCTCATTATGACCATGCTGCTTGCTTTGCTCCTCCTACCCCTGTCCTGCTCTATGCTGAATCACATCCTGCAGGTCCCTCAGAACAAGCCACCTCCTTGGACCTGCACACCTGTGGATTAGTAAAGCAGGCCAGGAGGGGTTGGAGATTTCAGATACTCCAGCTCCCTGGTCCAAGGGACTGCTACACAGCTGAGTTCTCAGAGCTGCAGACTGCTCCAGTCCCATCGACAGCCACTTCCTGGCAGCATCACTTGGGCCCAAGATACCAAGCTCAAGTTTGGGCAAAATATTGCAAGCTAAAGACAAATAGCATCACCCAAGCAAGTAGCCTCTCAGAAGACTTGTGAGCAAGCCCAGAAGGCTGGTGGACCAAGGCTTGTACCACACTCACTATGATCACCAGCCGGTCCATCATGTGCTCCAGCTTGGTTTTCTTCCTCTTGATCTTTCCACAGTTCTTCATAATTTTGGAATCAATACCTGAATGTGAAACAGTTTAGAAGTAAATATGCAAGCCCACAGCCCCGATGGTTGATTTGCAGCTAAGTGGTGATGGTTTCTTCCATAACACTATCTCCCTGCCTCTGAAGACTCCAGAGGACCGCATCAGGCTGCCCAGAGAGGTGGGAGATGTCCCATCCCTGGAACAATTCCAGGTCAGGTTGGTTGGGGCTGAGAGCAACCTGCTCTAGTTGCAGATGTCCCTGCTGACTGCAGGGGCTTGGACTAGATGAGCCTTAAAGGTCTTTTCCAACCTAAACCATTTTATGATGCCTTGACCAAGCCATGGCTGCCTACACCAGATCTTACCCTCCCCTCCACCACAGCTACCCACTGCCAAGCTCTCAGCTGCACTGAGCCACAAAGTGGAGTGGAGCCAGGATGTGATGCAGGTGAAATATGACGTAGGGTGAGCAGGGGTTTGGCTTCACCACATCACCTCCCTGCCAACAAGCTCAACACCAGCACCACTTAGGACAAACTCCTGGGGGGCTTGCTTACAGCACCAGCTCCTCCTACATTGTATCAGCTGAGGATGGGACCTGCTGCTGGCCAGAAGCACTCGGGCAGCTTAAGATGTCTAAGGACTTGGGTGTTCTGTGCCCTTCGTGGTGTGGGTGGCAGCACTCACCAGCATAGATGACCAGGCCGTAGCACAGGTCGGTGTTGCGCAGCCTGCAGCCGCGCAGCAGCAGCTGTTGGCTGTCCAGGGAGTAGGTGTCCCCTCTCCACTCCAGGGTGCCTGTGAAGCTGTGCATGCGACTGTTGGGCTCCTCACAGGTCACTCTCCCTGCAGCAGAGAGCCTGGTTCAGGTGGTGGCTTTGGGAGAGGCTTCTGGACCTTCCTCTCCCTTCACCACCCACCTCCAGAGGGTTTGTCAGGGTGGCTCCTGCAAGGAGGTTGCAGTGAGATGGGAGTTGGTCTCTTCTCCCAGGTTAGCAGTGAGAGGACAAGAGGAAATGGCCTCAAGTTGCACCAGGAGAGGTTTAGGTTAGATATAAGGAGGAATTTCTTCCCTGCAAGGGTTGTTAAGCATTGGCCCAGGCTGCCCAGGGAGGTGCTGGAGTCACCATCCCTGCAGGGGCTGAAGAAACATCTAGCTGCTCTCCTTAGGGCCATGGGTTAGTGTCCTTGGGGTGCTAGGGATGGTTGGACTTGATGAGCTTAGAGGTCTCTTCCAACCTTAATGATTCTGTGATTCTGTGTCTCCAGATGTAGCTGGGACATGGGTGTGCACCATGCAGTGCTGGGAGGGTGCTCAGTTCAGGAACCACACCGGGCTATACAACTAGAGAAGGCACAAACACAACTCCCTCCATCCCCAGAGCCTCTGAGAGGGAAGTCTGCATCCTATGGAGGACCAAAGAGGAAAAGCTCCAGGGTCTGAGCTCAGCTTTGGGAGTCAAGCTCTTGATTCCAGTGGGAAAATCAACGTCCAAGGCAGAGGGAAGATGCATAACCATGATGGACACGAGAGAGCCACTCTGCTAGGAGAAGGGCTTCCACACAAGGTCTTTGGCTCCTTACAGGCAGGAGCAAGTGTAAGCTCCTGTTGAGCTGGTGGCACTTCAGATGGGCTGTGCCTCACTTCATGTAGCAGCTTGGCTTGGGTTTTGTGCTCTGGACAATGCTGCTGTAGCTGTGAGTCTTGTGCTGGAGGCTGTGGGTACATACTGAATTTTGTACCACTTTTTGAGAGGTATTGGTAAAGAGTTTGCTTTTTTAAATGCATACAAACCCTTTGATTTGGCATCAGCACATCACCTCCCTGACAGCAAGCCCAACACCAGCAAAGCTCAGGACAAACTTCTAGGGGCTTGGTTACAGCAGCAGCTCCTCCCACTTGTGTCAGCTGAGGATGGGACCTGCTGCAGCCAAAAGCCTGAGGGGACAGAGGCTTCCCAAGACTGAACTCATCCCATCCCATCCCACCAGGATGGTCACATCCATGCCCATGCAGGAGACTCACCATCAAAGGCAGCCATGCTCTCCTCGCTCACCAGCTCCTGGTGGGTGACCAGAAGAGCTTGTCTGAACTTCAGGTTTGTTTCTCTGTGGACAAGAGCCAGGGAGGGAAAAATACACCAATTCCATGGGGTGAGGGAGCTCTTCCTTCTGCTGTCAGAGCCATGGGACAGAGATGGACATTAACTATTGGGTGGTTGCATGAGTGATGTCAATGAGAACCGAGAGAGGGACCTGTCACAGCAGACATGGAGCACATGGTAGGAGAGAGCCCTGGCCTGGACACCCTGCCATGAAATCATCCTGCAGATGGAGGTGGGAGGATGAGCACCTGCTGTCCTCCTCCTGCCCGGGAGAAAGCTGAATGATGGGAAGAGATGTTCAAGGTCACAAGCTGCCCTGTGGAAGCCTCAAAAGTGGGTTTGGACTTCTCATTCCCACATCTGGGGAGTCTGGCCCCAGCCTCTTGCCCCCTGCAGCCTTGAGCTCTTGCTGAGCCTTGAGCAGCTCCCCTCTGGCTTTGCTCTTCTCCAGGCTCAGCAGCCCCAGGGCTCTCAGCCTTTCCTCCTGCCAGAGCTGCTCCAGTGCCCTCAGCATCTTGGGAGCCTCTGCTGAACTCTCTGGGGTGTCTGTAGGTTTAGCTTTTGGAGGCTCTCCCACATCCTATGCTTTCTCCCTGTGTGCCTGATCCCCCAGCACTGTTGGGGTCTCCATGACTGGAGTCCTCAGCTGTTGGCTGGGATGTCTCTGCCCCTCTCCCCCATGGCCATGGCAGTCTCCTGCCCCTCTCCTCACCCATCGATGTCGGCAGTCTCCACATAGCACAGGCTACTGGGCTCTGAGCTGCACAGCAAGAGCATGTCGGCCTTGAAGAGCAAAAAGGAGGAGAGAGAACACGTGGCTGAGCCTCTCCTCGATGGAATTCCCAGCAGCAGCAGCAGCTCCAGCCCTGCTGGCAGCACTCACTGGGACGAAGCTCTCCTTGCGCAGGCGCACGATGTCTCCCACGCAGATGTCTCGCCACTGCCGCCAGTGGAAGCTGCAGGAGAGTTGGGGTTGGGACAGGAGGAACTGGTATCCTCCCGGAGCAGAGGGAACGGGGCTGGGGCTGCTCCTGTTATCTGGACCAGCATCTGTCACTCCCAGCTTCTGAATGGGCTCTCCTGGTTCCTCTGCCACCGTGGTGGCCTCCCATCTGCATGACTTAAGCATGATGGCTGAGCACAGGACCTGTTTGTCACATCTATATCTCCTGTTAGAGGTGAGAAGGACCTGCAGCCCCCTGGTTGGTGGCAGAAGTTGTTCCTTCTCTGGACCAGTGCTCAGCAGTGATATGACTCTGTGGGTTGGATATAAAGACCTGGAGGAACTTCTGTGGCCCAGAAAATTCTCCTCCCAGCATAGCACAGGAAATCAGAGCTTTTGGGACCTGTTGTCTGTGACAGGAATGTCACCATCCCCACAGGGGAACAGCTGCACCTGCAGCATGTCTGGGGAGGCGATGGGAGTCTGCAGGGACAGTCCCACCAAAACCCTTCTCAGCTGCTGTGCTCAAGGACGCTCAGCACCTCAGAGGATCCAGCATCCCACACAGCCCTGGAAAACACAGGCACAGCTTCCCAAAGCTCCTCACCTCTTCCCAGATAGGATTTCACATGGCCTATTGTTGATGTTCCGGTCACTTTGGTGACGGCCCTGCACAGAGGAGAGAAAACAGAGAGGCCTAAAGCAAGGGATGGGCCATGTCACACCTTCTTCTCTCATGAAGACAAGCCTCTTAATGCCATGGTAGAGTTAGTGGTACCTCAGGAAGGACCAATGACAGCAACAAACAGCTTCACAGCAGTTCACCCTACAGCAGTGGGGCTGTTTCTTGCTGAGCATCCCCTCAGGAACTACACCAACCCTCAGAGCCTTTCCCTGCAGCCCATACTCACAATGTCATCAATCAGGTCTCGCAGGCCCCGGATCATGAGAAGGCAGCTGAGCGGGAACAGCAGAGTGTACCAGGGCAGTGTGGAGATCTCAGGGAAGGTCTAGAGAAGGAGAATTTTACACCTCTGACACAATTTTCATCCCACCTTGGGACACTTGAGGTGAGTGAGTAACTTGAGGAGACGTCTCACTCCCAGCTCCCCTCCCCAGCCAGTGCCTGAGGATGGCAGGACCTGTCTAAGATGAGTCAAATCAGCATCTCTGCCTCCAGAGAACTCCTCTGTGGAATTCCCACCTCTTCTTAAAGTGAATCTGTCAAGTGCATGTGGCTCCCTGAATTTGGAGGGTGGGATTTCTCTTTAGGTGTAGTCTACATGAGCTTCACTGGGCCTACATCCAAACACAAATCAGTTTAAACTGAACAAACTTAAGGTGTGTTAAATCCCTCAGAGTTCATAGACTCACAGACTGGTTTGGGTGGGAAGGGACCTTTCAAGGTCATCTAATCTAACCTCCTGCACTCAGCAGGGACATATGCAGCTAGAGCAGGTTGCTCACAGCCCCAAACAACCTGACCTGGAATGGTCCCAGGGATGGGACATCTCCCACCTCTCTGGGCAACCCGGGACAGGCTCTTACTGTAAAAACACTTTCTCCCTTCTATCCAGTCTGAATCTCCTCTTTCAGTTTCAAACGATCACCCCTTGCCCTGTCCCAACAGCTCCTGACAAAAAGTCTCTCCTCATCTTTCTGCTAGGCCCTTGAAGTCCTGGAAGGCTGCAGGAAGCTCTCCCTGGAGCCTTCTCTTCTCCAGGCTCAACAAGCCCAACTCTCTCAGCCTGGCCTCACAGCACAGAGCTTCCAGCCCTCACATCATTGTTGTGTCCTCCTCTGTGCCTGCTCCACCAGCTCCATGTGTGTCCTGTGCTGAGCACTGCAGAGCTGCCCCAGCACTGCAGCTGAGGTGTGAGCAGAGCAGAGCAGAGGCACAATCCCCTCCCTGCCCTGCTGGGGATGCAGCCCAGGCCATGGTTGTTTTTGGGCTGTGAGCACACATTGCTAGGTCATATCCAGCTCTTCCCCCACCAGTACCCCAAGCCCTTCTCCTCAGGGCTGCTCTCCATGCCTTCATCCCTCAGCCTAGACTGATATCAAGGATTGCCCCAGGTTCAGGACCTTGCCCTTGGCCTTGTTGAACCTCATGGGTTCCTTGCAATTCTCCAGCTTGTCCAGGTCCCTCTAGATGGATTTCATGCCTCAGGAGTGTTAACTGCACCACTCAGCTTGGTGTCACCTGCAGACTTGCTGAGGGTCACTCAATCCCACAGTCTGTGTCACTGATGAAGATCACTGCTCCCAGTTTGGCTCCCTGAGGGACACCACTTGTCACTGATCTCCATCTGGACACCAAGCTATTTCCCACTGCCCTCTGGATGCAACCATCCAACCAATTCCTTACCCACCCAGGGGTCCACCCATGAGACCCTTGTGTCTCCAATTCAGAGAGAAGGGTGTTGTGGGGGACAGTGTCAAAGGCCTTACAGAAGCCCAGATAAGTGACATCCAGAGCTCTTCCCCTGTCCACTGATGTAGTCACTTAAAATTTCATGAAAGGCAATGAACACCACTGAGAAGCTGCATCCTTGCCACCACTTTAGACCAGAGTCACCTACTCCAAACAGCAGACAACCTCCTTTGCTAGCCAGTCTAGCACACACCTTGGTGTCCATCTCACCTGTAAGAGGATGACAAAGACAAAGTAGACATTGGCCATCCTGTGGAACTGCTCGTAGAGGTTCAGGGGCAGGAAGGTGAAGAGGTTGTACTTGGCTGTCTTGATGGCATTGACCTGCAGGAGAAAGGCAGGTCAAAGGCCCAGCAGAGTCCAACCATCTGAAAGCAAGGATCAGTCTGGAAAACACCAAGGCCATTCTGGTGCTTTTAGGACTTTCTCAACTCAAAATGACTTCCAAAATCCACCAAAGCCATGAGTTAGTAGAGCAAAGAGTCATATAAAACTGAAGCCAAATAACTTCTTCTGACCATCTAGAGCACACGCAACTGACCCCTTGATGGTCATTATTTAGCTGGAGGGGGGAAATCTGGTTTTGTTCAATCAAAACATTCAAAATTCTTTTGATTTGACCATCAGATTCAGAAGTTTCCTTCCTACAGTCCTGCTGCTCCTTGTCTGACCTCCTCAGAGGCATCCAGAGCAGCAGGCAGGGAACAGCCCTCCCTCTTCATTGCAGATGCTTCAGGTGACTCTCCATCCTCCTGGAGATTACTCTGCAGCAGCTCATGTCACCCCCAGACACATCTCATGCCAGCCCCAAGCACCAGCAACTGAGGAGCCAGGGTCTGGGGGAAGAGCAGGCCCAGGCCTGGCCCAGGCTCACTCACCGCATACTTCTTCTTGCTCAGGCAGAAGGCAAACTTCTTCTTGACCTGCAGGTGGTAGTTTCTGTCATTGGCCCTCACCTCCCAGGAGAAAGCTGGAAAAGCAAGTGGAGAGGCACCAGGTGTCAAGAGAGCCAAGCTCTGGTCCTCAGCCTCTGGCATTGAAGGACACAAGGGTTGGAGCTGGTGCCACTGGGCTCATGGGGACCCACTGCTGGTGAGATGGGCTTGCCAGAGGACACCTCCACCTGCTGAAGGACAGCTGGAACACAGCTGGATCTTTGGACTCAGCTGGGGCAGGAGGCTAGAAGCTTCCAGGGATCATAGAATCATAGAATCCTAGAATGGTTTGGGTTGGAAGGGACCTCTGGAGCTCATCTAGTCCAACCCCCCTGCAGTGGCCAGGGACATCCCCAACTAGATCAGCTTGCCCAGAGCCCTGGCAAGCCTTACCTGCAATGCCTCCAGGGATGGGAACTCAACCACCTCCCTGGGCAACCTGGGCCAGTGTTCCACCACCCTCGTGGGGAGCAACTTCTTTCTAATGTCCAGTTTAAATCTACTCCTCTCCAATTTAAAACCATTGCCCCTTGTCCTTTCACTCCAGGCCTTTGCAAACAGGCCCTCTGCAGCCTGCTTGGAAGTTCCCTTTAGGTCCTGCAAGGTCACTATCANCCCCTGGGCTCACCTCTCCAGCTTGTCTAGGTTATTCTGGAAGACATCTTGCCCCTCCAACTTATCCCCAGCACCCCATAGCTTGGTGTCATCTGCACACTTGCTGCTGGTGCACTCAATGCTGCTGGCCATAGCCTTTATACAAATATTAAACAGTGCAGGCCCCAGCACAGAGCCCTGAGGGACACCACTTGGCACTGATCTCCAGCTGCACTTGGAGCCATTGACCACTACCCTCTGGATGTGACCATCCAGCCAGTTCCTTATCCCCTGAACAGCCCATCCATCAAATCCATAGCTCTCTAACTTGGCCAGTAGGATGTTGTGGGGGATGCAGGACGGGTGTGCACAATTCCCCTCTGAGCTCCAGGCTCAGGTTTTGGTTTAACAGTACAATCAGGCCAGGTGCAGGACAAGTCCTCCAAGCACACTCTTTGCTTCTGAGGACTGGTTGTTCCTCCCCTGATTTCATTTTTGTTACCCCCATGCAGATATTGCCAGGCATGGGACATCCTTGCCACGTTCTCCAGCTCCTAAACCCCAGATGACAGTTGATTCAGACCTTTTCACCCCAAATTTGCTTCTTCCCTATCTCCCAACCACATTCAACTCTCTCATAAACTCTAACTGTCTAACGAAGGACAATGCCAGAGCACACTGTCTGCACACTGACCTGGCAGCTGCTTCTTCCCATGGGGACAATCAGAGGCTGGGTCCTGCTCAGCCATGCTGGAACCACTGCCAGGATCTAGGAAGAAGGACAACACAGACATTGCAATGCCAGGTAATTNCAGTGCCCTCAGCATCTTGGGAGCTCTGCTGGACTCTCTGCAGCAGTTCCTTGTCTCTCTTGAGCTGGGGAGCCCAGAACTGGCCCCAGGACTCAGCTGTGGCCTGACTGGGGCAGAAGAGAGGGAGGGCAGAACCTCTCTCAACCTGCTGCTCACACTCTTCGTCATGCACCCCAGGAGACCACTGGCCTTCTTGGCCATGAGGACACATTGCTGGCTGCTGGTGAACTTGTTGTCCACCAGGATATGCCTGATATTCTTTGCCCTGCCTTTTGCAGGACCAGCCACAGCTCAGATCTGAGATGAAATCCATGTGGTTGCAGATGTCCCTGCTGATTGCAGAGGGTTGGTCTAGATGACCTTGAGAGCTCCTTTCCAACCCAAACCATTGAGTCTATGATTCTCTTATGCTTAACAGCTTTGGTGTGGGTCATTTTCCAGCCCCACCTTCACCCAGTCCCATCTGCCATGACAACTCAAAGACATTTTTCCTCTCTGAAGAGTTATGGGAATTCATTTGAAGCCATCAGGGAGGAAGAGGAGCTCTGCCTGTCCTGCCACCCCAGCCAAGCATCTGTCATGCCTCCAGAGCAGCCACCTTCATCAGTGACAAGCCTTCCCTTACACTCAGCAGCTCAGTGACCTTCCCTGCAGGGATCTTAGGGAAGATTAATTAATCTTTCTGAAGCACTTTGTGATCCTCACATGAAAGGAGCCATTGAGGTATAAAGCATTAATTACCTAATTATTAACTAATCCCACACAGCTCTGTCCCTGCCATTACTTCTTACCTCACTCCTTTGATCACTTCTCTCCATTCTTTCACCCAAGTATCTTCTTCTCTCCCTGGTGCTTCTCATGGTCCAAGGCATATTTGATAGTGGTTTGGCCCAACACATGATGCTTGTGGATGCCAGCAGCTGGGCCAGAGCCCATTCCAAGGCTCTGGTGGGCTCCCAGCCCACCTCATCCCAGGTCAGAGAGACCCTGAACAGGATCATGGGCAGCACCTCAGCCCCTGTGTCCAAAAGCTTGCCCCAAAGGCTTTGATCCATGACATGATCCTCCTTTACCACTAAGAACTTGACATTTGTCCCTGTACTTGGATCCTAAGGGACATTCATGAACCCAGCACACCTGAGGCTTCCCCATGTTTTCACACATGGCTGAGAAGGAAGGCAGGGCTGCAGGGAGCTGCTGTGGGTGGTGGGACACTCCTGCTACAGCCCAGGGCTCAAAGTGCCATTTGTCCCACAGGAGAGAGAGAGCAGGGAGAGCAGGGAGAGCTGGAGGGAGGAGGTTTCTTCCATACCCACCTGCACAGAAACCCCTTGGCACCTCTGGGCTGCACCTGGTTGCAGAGTTCCTTCCATCTCCTGCTCCTGGCAGGTGTTTCCTGGCCTCCTCTCAGCAGAGGAGTGGGCTACTTCCTCCTCAAGGACTGTAAGAGGGCTAAGGGATACAGGCCCAGTGGGGGTACCTGCACCATGGGGAACATCCAACAGAGCCCAGATGAACCTCAGAATACCCAGAATGGGGAGAACAGAGCCACCTGCTCACAGCTACTCACTGCACCTTGGCTTTTATGTATATATGTAGTNATTTTCAGACTGTGCCTGAACCTTGGCTCATAGTCATGGAGGTAACCACCCCTGCCATGACTCCATCCCCAGCATGGTGCTAGGGCACAGCAAGGGCTTTCCCAGTGCTGGTCCATCCTGCAGCCCCCAGCCACACAGAAGCAAGGCAGAGCTAGGGCCAGACCCAAGGCCACAGCTCAGCCAAGCTTGTGAAGAAGAGGTAGGTCCAGACTTGAGTCAGGAAGTCAACACACAGGCCAAGGTCAGGTCTGCTGCCCAAAGGCCAAAGTGAGACACAGCCCAGTGGGACAACACAGCTCCAAGGCCAAGCCAGAAAGTCAGTCCCTGGGCAGAGGGCTGGGGTCATGGCCAGGCACAAGCATATCACCAAGCTGGAGATAGACCAACCTAGATTAAAGCTTAGGCTAGTCCTGAGCCCCAGGACTGAGTGTAAATAGAACTCCATGCCCATAGGCAGGTGTGGGAGAGGTCCTGCTGAGGCTGTCCAGGGCCATTAATGCCTGTGAGTGCCCCTGGGGCCCTGACCTGTTCCTCTAAGCATCTTCTGACCTTGCTCCTTGCTCCAGGACATTCAGATTAAAGATGAGGCTGACAGTGATGTTTGCCAAGATGTTTGCTTCAGCTCACTGCTTCCAAACCAGCAAATGGTCTGATTGCTTTACTCAAAGGGTCTGAACCTGCCCTGCTCACAGTGTCCCAGAGATCCACTGGAAAACCTTTGTTTGCTCTGTGCTCATCCTTTCAGAAAGTCTCTTTTGTGCTCATGCTCTGGCCTGAAGCTGAGTATTGTAGAATCACAGAATGCTTTGGGTGGGAAAGAACCTTCAAAGCTCATCTAGTCCAACCCCTGCAGTCAGCAGGGACATCTCCAACTACATCAGCTTGCTCCCAGCCCCAAACAACCTGACCTGGAATGGGTCCAGGGATGAGACATCTCCCACCTCTCTGGGAAACCTGGGACAGGCTCTCATCACCCTCAATGGCAAAAATGTTTTCCTTCTCTCTAGTCTCAATCTCCTCTTCTAGTTTCAAACCATCACCCCTTGCCCTGTCCCAGCAGCTCCTGATAAAAGTCTCTCCCCAGCTTTCTGCTAGGCCCTTCAAGGCCTGGAAGGCTGCAGGAAGCTCTCCCTGGAACCTGCTCTTCTCCAGGCTCAACAAGCCCAACTCTCTCAGCCTGGCCTCACAGCACAGAGCTTCCAGCCCTCACATCACTGTTGTGTCCTCCTCTGTGTCTGCTCCACTAGCTCCATGTGTGTCCTGTGCTGAGCACTGCAGAGCTGCCCCAGCACTGCAGCTGAGGTGTGAGCAGAGCAGAGCAGAGGCACAATCCCCTCCCTGCCCTGCTGGGGATGCAGCCCAGGCCATGCTTGGCTTCTGGGCTGTGAGCACACTTTGCTAGGTTATGTCCAGCTCTTCCCCCACCAGTACCCCAAGCCCTTCTCCTCAGGGCTGCCCTCATGCCATGCTCTCAATATCCATCACGTCCCCACTGCACTTGGCACCCCTGAGCCCATTGTCCCCAGCAGCCATCGCTGTCACCCCTGCGGCGTGCTGCTCCTCAGCTCCAGACACTCTGTTCCCCAGCCATGCCAAAGCACAGCTATTAAGCACCTGCAGGAGTCTCTGTGGAGCTGAGCACCTGGGGAAGGCAACCAGGAGATCAACCTCTGACCAGAGCCCAGGAGCGGGGCCAAAGCGGGGGGGGAAGTGATTCAAAACTCTGTAGAAGTACTTCCAAGGAGGTATCCAATAAACCTCAGTTCCAAGAAACCTCTCGAGAAACCTGACTCACGGCCTCAATAATTAGAAATCAAAAATGCACTTAGGGCAGGCAGGAGCAGGCTGGAATTGGAGCCAGGGCTCCCTGCCAGCCCCAGCCCTGCCAGCAGCCAGCCAAGCCCTGCACTGGCCACAGCCCATGGCTTCCCAGGGCCAGAAAGGGCCAGTGGTGGCCAAAGGCACATGACATCCCCTGACCAGCTCTCCACACCTCACCTAGACCAGCAGTGATTTATAACCCACAGGATATTCCTCCTGCCCTGCCTTGGCCTGGCAGGGAACATCCTGTCCTGCTGATCCCTGAGGTCTCCAGCTGTGGAGCAGCAATGTGGAGCTGCTGGGTGCTAAGGAGACCCAAAACAGGGCTTTCTCACCCAAAACTGTGTGTTTAGGCTAGCAGAGGTTAGTGTGGTTGAATGCAACTGCCGCACCTTTGAGCAGCAGCAGGCACTGTGCCACCAGGACTTGGCTTGGGTCGCTGAAACCCGTGGAGATGGATGCCAGAGCTGCCTGATCCAATGGGAATTCTGTGAGGATTTGGTTTCCTCTTCAGATAAATGTCAAATTGCTGCTCAGCACAGGGATTAGTGTGAGATATGTTGGGTTCCCTGGGTGCTCCCAGCACGCATGGCTGGGGCTCTCTGGTCACCTTTCTGCTCCCTCCCAGGCAAGACTCCAGGTGAGGATGGGAGCAGTGTGATTCCCCCCAGCCCCTCGGTGCAACCAGCCTTGTGAGTGCTGCTGTTGTTTACCTGAGCACAGCGCCCTGGGGACCACAGCACATGCCATGACACCCCAGGGACCCCATGACCACAACCTCCACATCCCAGGGATCACCCCCACTACCACCACCACACCCCAGGAACCCTATCACCCCCACTGGGGACCCCCCCACCACCAGCCCCTTGGTCCCACGGCTCCATCATCACCCCAGCTCAGCCCCATCAGCACAGACCCCAGCCCGAGGGTGGGCTATGGGTGATGGGTGGGCTATGGGTGGGCTATGGGGGGTGCGCTATGGGTGATGGGTGGACTATGGGGGGTGGGCTATAGGTGGGCTATGGGTGATGGGTGGGCTATGGGTGATGGGTCGGCTATGGGAGGGCTATAGGTGGGCTATAGGTGATGGATGGGTGATGGGAGGGCTACGGGTGGACTATGGGGGGTGGGCTCTAGGTGGGCTATGGGTGATGGGTGGGCGATGGGAGGGCTAAGCAGCAGCAGCTGGCTGATGCCTCCTCCTGCCCACGAAACGCCGGAAACACCCCCGCGCTCCGGCCGGGTGGATCCCAGCTCATTAAAACCTCTCGGGTTTTTATCCCCACCTCCCAGGACGTGCCCAGGCCATGAGTTTCCCTCTGCTCATCCTATTTTTCACCTGCTTGGCTGTGACTCCAGGTGAGGAGGCAGCTCTCCCTTCCCGAAATGCTCCTCCGTGCCCGGCAGCCACCCGCAGCGCCAGAGGGGCTGCCCCCGGCTCCTCCCTGGGGTCCCCAGAGAGAGAGAGAGCTCCCAGGAGAGCCCCAAAGCACCCACTGCCCTCTCGGCTCCCGGGTGTCCCCCGTGGGTGCCCTGAGCGAGGAGGAGGATGCCAGTACTTAGGACGTGCTGCCCAAGGGGGACATGTCACCACCATGCCCCACTGTCCCCACCTCAGCTCCGCATACCTGCAGCGATCCTGCCGACAGCCCCCGAGCTCCTGCCAGCGCAGCGCTGACTGCTGCCACCCGTCCTGCCCAGGCAGGGCCCACGGGGACAGCCCATGCCACACCTCCAGCCCTGGCCTCCCCAGGGAGCCCTGCCTGCCTCCTGCCCTGCCTGGCCCTGCCCGCTGCCCGGGCACCTTCCCTGGGCACCCCCCGGGGCTGCCCTTCTGCGCTGGCAGCTGGAGATGGCCCAAAACCTGCTCTGCTGGATCATCTCAGCGTGAGCTCCTTCAGAACAACTCGGAGCTGCTGCTGCTGCTGCAGTAGCTCTTCCCCTGGGATCAGCCCGGGTCGTGTCCCCACCTCTGTCCCCAGGGGAGGGGCAGGTGGTCCCAAACTGGATCCAAGGGTGAGGAGTGAACATGAGCATCCCCAGGGCAGTGTTCAGGCAGATCTAGGGCACACTGGGGCTAAACTGGTTTCACTGGGGAGGACTCAGACTGTGCCAGAGCCCCTGGGGTCTGGCAGCAGCTCGGTGGGGCTTGGGCCATGCCTTGAAGACCAAGGAAGGAAGGAGCAGGGAGCAGGTGAGGAAGAGGAGGCTGAAGGCACAAATGAACTGTGCTGCCTCTGAGGTGACAGCACTGGGGCTGCAAACCCCTCTGGGGACAGAGGCCACCTCGTTAGTGACAGCAGCTAATGAGATGAGTGTCTGCCTGGTGTCTGCCTGCTCTCCCATCCCACCCTGCCCTCATCCCAGTGCCTCTTGGCTCTCCCATCCCACCCTGCTCTCACAGAGTGCCTCTTGGCTCTCCCATCCCACCCTGCCCTCATCCCAGTGCCTCCTGGCTCTCCCATCCCACCCTGCCCTCATCCCAGTGCCTCTTGGCTCTCCCATCCCACCCTGCCCTCATCCCAGTGCCTCCTGGCTCTCCCATCCCACCTTGTGCTCATCCCACACCCCTGCAGGGAGGCCTCAGCAGAGTGGTCCTTCATTAGCCATCGTTAGATTAATTGCTCACAGCAATTAACCACAGAAACCCAGAGGCAATTAACCAAGCACTGGCCTGACAGTCCATAAAGCATTTACTGCACTGTCATGAAAACCTCGGGCCAGGTCCATAAATAATGCAACTGCATCATGTCCCCATGGAGCACTGGGTGACACTGGCCAGCACCTGCCCTGCAGCAGGGGGGTGGGTGGGGGGTGGGTTTGGGTGCATCCTCATCCTGAGGCTTTCCCCTGCTGATAAGGGAGGAGAAGACCTCACCCAACCCTTGCCCAAGGGACTGGTGATGTGAGGTGAGCCAAGGTAAGGAGTTGCTGTTAATTCCCACCCAAAGCTGGAGGGTGGTGGCAGTGGTCACTTTGAAATCATAGACTCACAGAATGCTTTGGGTTGGAAAGCATCTCTAAAGCTCATCTAGCACCTGCAGTCAGCAGGGCATCTGCAAGTAGAGCAGCTTGCTCACAGCCCCAGACTACCTGACCTGGAATGGGTCCAGGGATGGGACATCTCCCACCTCTCTGGGCCACCTTTACCAATGTCTCACCACCCTCAGCATCAAAAATTTCTGCCTTACATCTAGTCTCAGTCTCCCTCTTTCAGTTTCAGACCATCACCCCTTGTTCTGAGAAGTCTCTCCCCATCTTTCTGCTAGGCTTTTGAAGTCCTGGAAGGCTGCAGGAAGGTCTCCCTGGAGCCTGCTCTTCTCCAGGCTAAATAAATGCAGCTGCCAGGAGTGGCTCAGCTAGGTGGGAGAGCTCTGGGGCACAGTGGGCAGGACAGAAGAGGACAGGACAGGACAGCTTGCTTCAATGCTCTCAGCAGACAGCAGTGTGAGAGCAGGCAGATGCTGGAGCAGCACTGGGTTGTCTCCATCCTTGACCATGGCAGGGGCTGGTTGGCAGTCATGTTTTGCATTGTCACAGCCCTAGATCATGCCTGTTAACATCAACCCACCTCCTCTCCCCAAATCCAAGTGAAGTTTCTCCCTGCTTCCCAAGCCCACCAACTGCCTCTTGTGCCTGCTGTCCCCCAGCAGCTCCTTGGCCTGCAGTGATCCCCAGGAACTCCCCCAGGGCTCTCACCTGATCCTGCAGCAACATCTGGGAGGGAATTCAGCATTTCAGCCTTCACCTGCCATCTCCTACCTGCTCCCTGCTGCTCCCTCTGCCCCAGCAGCATGTGCAGTGTTGGAGCCCACGAAGACCCTTGGGTGATGGTAGCACTGGCACTGCCAGGCAGGGTATGGCAGGGACCAGCCCTGGCACCAAACCTCCTTGTCCCCACCAGCTTTCTGAGCCTCTTGTCACTTTCATCAGCAGCAGGTCAGATCCAGAGGGAGTAAAGGGATTTCCACATCCCACCCCAGTGTCCTCCCCACAGGGACATGTGGGGCATGGCTTCTGGCACCCAGGAACCCATAAGGTGGCAGAGAACAGCTGAGGTCACCCTGGCAACCATGGCCAGAAAAGATGACATTTGTAGAGCTCAATCACCCCCTGCAATTAGCTGAGCTCCCCAGTACAATTAAGCCAGCACTGGGGCAGAGGATGCTCCTCCAGGCACTGCCATGGCTGTCCCTGTGGCTCTCCTTCTCCCGTGGGGCACTGCCCCAGGACAGTGATGCTCAGATCCCACATGCAGCCTCCTGAGCTTTGAGGGAAGGGTTAAACCTCTGAGGCTGGTTTTGCCCTTTGCTCTGGACCAAGAAGCTCCAGGTGCCCTGTTCCAAGGAGCATTCCAGGTGCTGTTCCAGGTGCCCTGTTCCAGGTGCCCTGTTCCAGGTGCCCTGTTCCAAGCAGCTGAGCAGCTACAAAGTCTCATTTGTTCAGAAGAAATAACAATAACAAAAACTCAGGAATGTTCTCCTGCAGGACAGGGGTGGTTTCTCAGCTTGGGAGCAGCCCACGTGCAGCCCTCAGCCTTGAGCCAGCACCTCCCTGGGCTCCTCTTAGTGCCCCAGGGTTTGTTCCAGGCTCAGCCAGCAGCAGATGCAATGGCAGAGCTGTCATGGTGTGATGGAAGGGCAGGGATGGAAGGGCAAAAATCATAGAATGGTTTGGGTTGGAAGGGACCTCTTAAGGTCACCTAGACCAACCCACAGCACTCAGCAGGGACATCTGCAGCTACAGCAGCTTGCTCACAGCCCCAACCAACCTGACCTGCAATGGCTCCAGGGATGGGACATCTCCCACCTCTCTGGGCAACCTGGGACAGGCTCTCACCACCCTCAGTGGAAAAAACTTCTCCCTTCTCTCTAGTCTAAATCTCCCTCTTTTGGTTTCAAACCATCCCCCCTTGGCCTGTCAATCAAGAAGGACTTGCTTTTCCCCTTTAACAGCAGCCATGATCCTCCTGCAGGCTTGAGCAGCAACTGAGCAGTGATTCCACAGCCATCACCACTGTAAGCAGAGGCCAAATGTCACAGAATAAATAGGTGTTGCTCAAAAACTTACTTTAGCAACCTGGCAGCCTGGTGAGCCCACAGCTCCTGAGCAGCAGCTGTAATGAGTTTCCCATCCTCCTGGCACTCAAGGGATGGGCAGAGATGGGTGGGCAGCGCTGCCTTCAGCCATGGCTCCTGCCTCCCATGAGCCCCCAGCCAGAAGTGCCCCATGCAGAGGCTGTGATGCCCTCAGCACCCACCTCCAACCCCCAAAAATCACCCACTCCCTCCCCAAACCTGCACAACCAGTTGGCTGCTGCCCTCCCTCCTGCTGCCCACCTTGCTCTTCCTCCTCCCCTGCTCCTGCAGCCCCTCAGGCCAGGGGATGGTGCTGGGAAGGGGCCAGGGCTGGTTGCTGGTGGTGGCTCTGTCTCTTGCCCACCAGCAGCCCCTGCTCCCCAGTCTGGCCAGTGCCTGGTGGCTGGAGGGGGCAGGAGGATCCCAGTGCCTGCGGTGACACTAGAGTCACTCACCTCACCCTGCTGCAGGATTAGGGCTGATCTCCAGATCTGGGGACCTCCCCAGCCCTCCTGCATTTTGAGGATCCAGGGCCCTGGCAGGGGCACCAGCATCCCCTGCTGCCAGCCCAGGGGAAAGTGAGGCACAGAGCAGAGCAGGAGGCTGCTTCAGGTTGGGTTTGGAGATTCCCTCCCTGCTTGGGAGAGTGAAGCCATGGGCAGGGAGAGGAGCAGCCATGCAAAGCTGAGCTGCAAGCTGAGGTGGGAGCAGGGCAGGAGCCTCCTCCCAGGGCTGAAAGGAGCTCTGAGAGTGCCAGCAGGGAGCCAGCAGGTCACTGCATCCGTGACGGCTCCCAGGACACAGCCCAGTGGGAAAGTGCTCAGACTGGGATGGGGCCAGAGGCTGTTTCCACAGATCAATATGGGCACAGTGTGCAGGGACAGAGAGGGACTCCTGGCAACGGGGGACACAGCACCTCTCAGCTGGGGAGGAAATCCAACCTTTTTCTTACCCAGTAAGCCCTTTTGCATCCCCCCTGCAAACTGCAGCTCAGCCTGAAGGAGCTGAGCACAGCCAGCCCCCACCCCGAGGGGCCTGGGAGGGACAGGGATGAGGCCTCAGGGAGTCTCTCTGCTCTTTTGCCTCTCCCAATTCAGCTCCAGCACCCAAAAGCTGAGCTGGTGGCAGGGGGACATGCAGCACCAAGCCCAGGGGTGATGACCCCAAAGGGACAAAGGTTTCACAGAGCAAGAAAGCTCCTGGCTGTGGTTTCTGCTGCTGATGCCCCAGCTCTGCAGCTTCCCCAGGAGAGAAGGCTTTCCAGGGGAAAATGAGGAGGGTCTCAGGCAGATGCTGAGTACATCCCTGCAGCAGTGGTGTCTGTCTGCCCATCTGTGTGTCCACCAGCACACAGGCAGTGCTCACCCAGGAGCATGGACAGCAGGGACAGCTGCCACCCACCAGAGAAGGAGGAAGGATAGTGCAAGAGGTTCATGTGAGAGCTTGGTGCAGTCAGCACCATCAAGGCCCAGAAAGGAGCCTAGAGCAGCCCTGGGGGAAGGACTTGGGGTACTGGTGGGTGAGAAGCTGGACATGACCCAGTAATGTGTGCTCACAGCCCAGAAGCAAACCATGGCCTGGGCTGCATCCCCAGCAGGGCAGGGAGGGGATTGTGCCTCTGCTCTGCTCTGCTCACACCTCAGCTGCAGTGCTGGGGCAGCTCTGCAGTGCTCAGCACAGGACACACATGGAGCTGGTGGAGCAGGCACAGAGGAGGACACAACAGTGATGTGAGGGCTGGAAGCTCTGTGCTGTGAGGCCAGGCTGAGAGAGCTGGGCTTGTTGAGCCTGGAGAAGAGAAGGCTCCAGGGAGAGCTTCCTGCAGCCTTCCAGGACTTCAAGGGCCTTGCAGAAAGATGAGGAGAGACTTTTGAGCAGGAGCTGTTGGGACAGGGCAAGGGGTGATGGTCTGAAACTAAAGAGGAGAGTGAGACTAGATATAAGGAAGACATTTTTGATGCTAAGGCTGGTGAGAGCCTGTCCCAGGTTGCCCAGAGAGGTGGGAGATGTCCCATCCCTGGAGCCATTCCAGCTCAGGTTGTTTGGGCTCTAGCTGCAGATGTCCTTGTTCACTGCAGAGTTGGGCTAGATGAACTTGAACCATTTTGTGATTCCATGGTTCTCTGCAGGTGCCTCAGAGCACAGGTCAGCAGTGACTTTTGCAGCATCCTAAGGAACTGCTGCCATGGCCAAGACATCACCAGCACGTTAAATAAAACACATTGCCAGTGAGGTCATCTAATAGCCTATTATTTTCTGATTTGAACTTTTTACCTTCACCTCTTCCTCTGTGCTGAATCAGCTCCTCTGCTTGCCACTTTAATTCCTGCCCCATTTGTGAGATTGATTTGGGCTCTCCCCTGGAGCCTGCTCAGGCAGCTGGAGGATGCTCAGGTGGGTGCCAGGGCTCCTGGGTTTTCAACCCAGCTCTGGGACAGAGGTAAGAGGAGCAGGGACCAGTTCTGCTGCTGCCCAGCAGCTCAGGGCACCATGTGAGGGGAGAGAAGGGAGAGCATGGAGTGAGGACAAGGCCCAGGACATAGCACTATGGGCATCACCTTGTCTGCACCCCAGATTGCAAGTGTGACTGATTTTACACCCTTTCCTCCAGCTCCTCTGCTCACTTCAGTGGGCCACAGCCCACAGTGGTCCACAGACTCCCNACTAGGGCAGAGGAGAGGGGCAGGAGAACCTGCTGCTCACACTCTTCCTCATGCACCCCAGAACATTATGGAGCATTGAGCTGTGAAGCCAGTGACATGTTCTGGGGGAGGCTGGGCTCTGCAGAGCCACTCTGTAAGGACACAGATGATGTCACAGCAGCTGTAAGTTGAAGGGATGCTCCAGGGACAGCTGCCCAGGCCCTGTCCCACCCCAGGCTGGCTCCAGCAGCCCCCTCACCAGCTGGGGCAGCAGAGCAGGCCCAGAGACATGAGCAGGTGTCTAGTCAACACTCTTTTATTAAAAACCATTACAAAAAGTTACAGGTTACAACAGTTCTGTACAACCCAAAAACCTCTTAGCAACCCCAAACCTCTGCTCTTACAGTGTTAGGGTATCCAGGGGTGGAGGTGACAGCAGTCTGTGAGTCCAGTGCATGCTCTGACCCATGCCAGCAGCACAGGTGGCCATAGGCCATGGCCCCACCAGCATCCCAGTAGATGGACAACCTCCTGCCCCCCTCCTCTGCTCCTACAGCCTCATTCCAGGTGGTCCTAGCTGAACCATGGGGAGGGGAAGGGGAGATGACTGGGGTCCTCTGGCCTGGCAGGACTTGTGCCTGGAGGAACAGAACCTGCAGCAACCTTCTGCCTTCCCCAAGGCCAGGTGGTGGGATGGAGCCAAGCAAGCAGCTCCCTGAGCAGCACAGCAGCTCCAGGGCAGGAAGGTGTTGGCTCTTCCAGGAAGGCAGCTGCTGGGGACCTGGAACTGCCTGGGGAGTGATGGGGGAAGCTCAAGGCTCTGAGATCTACTGTGGCTGCACAGGATCCAGAGCTGCTCCAAGTACACTCTGTCGCTGCAGCCAGGGGTGAAGACAAACAGGGGAGACACAAGAGACAGAAGCAGCAACAAACCTTCCCCCCCTGGTTCAGAAGCAGTGAACTTGCTCTCTGCCTCTCCCTCAGCCTGGGCAGGACCAGCACTGATCCCTGCAGGTGATGGGAGAGGGGAACAAGACACTGTGTCCTTTCCCTGGAAGCCCCACAGCAGGGAAGGAGGTGGCTGCAACACTCGGCAGAGGAGAGTGGCATGTGACATGCCCTGTGCTGGGCCAGCTGGATAACAAACGTGCTAAGTCCATGCCACTGCCAGCAAGGGGAAACACAGAAAGTCTAGCAATCCCAGGGGCCTCTACAGTCCCCACTGCTCCTGCTGGCTTCAGGCTGGCTGCTAGAAGCCATGTCCTCACCTCCAAGGACAGCAGTGGGATGGGGAGAGACCCCCAGGGCTTGTAGCAGCCCTTCCCTGGCTCAGGAGGAGGACACCCTGCCTGGGGCACACAGTGCTGGCACAGGCCAGGGGACACACAGCATGTCCCCAGACTCTGAGCCCAGGGTTGCCTTTGGGTCCACTCCCAGCAGAGCTGGTGGCACTGACAGTGGGGCTGCCTGGACCCCAGCTAAGAGAGCTCCTCTCCCAGGGACTGCTTCAAGCAGCACTGCTGTTCCCCTGACAGCAGAGGCTGGGTGAAGAGGCCACCAGAGCCAAGCAGTCTGCCTGTGCTCCTGCCCCAGCAAGGGTGACAGAGCCATGCTCTCAGCAGCTGCTCCTGTCCAGGGCTTCAGGCAGACACTGACTCCTTTGCTCTTCTGAAAACACCTGATGTGTAAACTAGTTTCAAAGAGTAATTTTTACCTATTGCTTTTGCTCTTGCCTGCATCACATCCCTGCTGCTCAGGAACAGACCCATGGGGAATCCTGCAGGCTGCCTGGGGCCACCCTTGGGTGCAACCTCAGCTGCTCCTAGGTCCCCCCAAGAACCCTGATCCCTGGAGAGATGCAGGAAGCTCAGGGTCATGGGAAGGACAGCTCATCCATGCTGGAGCCCTCGCACCTGCTCTTACCTCTGTCCTCCCCAGCACAGCTCCTCCCCTGGAAGGCTGCCAGTCCCCAGGTGGCTCTGGGAGCCCAGCCTGGCCCAGTGCTGCTGTCCCACTCAGACCCCTATGCAGTGCCTGCAGCAGGAGGTAATTCCCCTGACCTCATCTCACTCCTCCCTGAGCTGTTGCTCCCATCACACCTTCTCACAGCCTCCCTCAGCCTGCAGCTCTGGCTTCTTCCTCACAGTGGGACTAGGATCTCCTCCAGATGGCCTGATCCTCAGCTCTCACCACCCCTTGCTTGCCATGCACACACCAGCTAGGCAATCCACTCACTGCACAGCTTTCCTGCCCTACCTTCTTCCATTTGCCCCCTCTCCAACCACTGGCAATCTACCAGTGCTGGAGCACAGGGTGAATGAAGTCATGTCTGAAACCAAAACAACAAGATCTACCTTGAACTGAACCAGAGAGATCCTTCTGCACATAGCCAACCTACCTCTAAAAGCTTCCCCTAGGAACCACCAAGTTCTCTGAGGTTGTGCTACTCAGGTGAGGAGGATCTGAGAGCCCCAGGGAGCTGCTGCAGCTCAGCCACTCCACGAGCACTCTTTAAGTCCTGCAGATGCCTGTGAGCGAGTGTGTGGGGAGCCTGGGGTGGGCATGCTGCTGTGGGACAGGAGCAGAGTGGTGTTCTGAGCATTTATTGCATTGCTTCAAGGAAATGAGGAGGATCAGGAGACAGAGAAAGCACAGGTCATCGCTTCACTTTAGCATCTTCTTTGATCTTCCAGACCATCAGCTCCATGCAAGCTCTGGCATCCTCGCTGGAGTCATGCCCTTCCACTGGGGACAGAAAGAGAAGGATGCTGCTTACCACCTCAGCCCACAGCACAAAGCACAGAGGATCTTCCTGAGATGAGCTCCTGCCTGACACTGCTGGCCCAGCTGCTCCTTGCCCTCTGCCACAGCACCCAGAGGTGCACCTGAGAGCACCAGGAACCCCAGTGATGGATTTAAAGCAGAACTGCCACCATGCACATTCTTTGCTGAACTTTAGCCTAGCACTGTTCCCTTGTTTCATGGCTAACATCCTGCTAGTCTGTATGCCCTCAGGCTGTGGACTAACTGGTCAGAGAGGTCTCCATTTCCCCAGCAATGTGTGCTCAAGGAAGACAGAAAGGAATATGTCATACTTCAAACAGTAAGGTCAACCACAGTTTGCCAGAGAGAAGGGGAGGCATGACATGGCCTCAAGAGAGCTACCTCTGGTCTTCTCACACCACTGCTCTGGTCCCTGCTGAGCACAGAGAGTTCCAGCAAGTGCTGCTGGCCCCCAGAACAGGGTTCAAACTGAAACTGTGACAGAGACTTCACACACTAGCCCACTCAGTTACCACCAGGAAATAAAAGATTAAGGAAATTAAAGATTAGGACCTGGGGAGGGCTGAGGAAGGCAGGTCCAGAAAGCCCACATCCAGGTGGTACAGAAAGGACATGACACAGACTCACAGCATGTTAGGGGTTGGCAGAGACCTCTGGAGATCAGCTAGTGCAACCCCCCTGCCAGAGCAGGAGATCCTAGAGCAGCTTGCACAGGATGGGGTGGCCAGGTGGGGTTGGAATCTCTCCAGAGATGGAGACTCCAGCACCTCCCTGGGCAGCCTGGGCCAGGGCTCCAACACCCTCACAGCAAAACAGTTCCTCCTGTTCAGCTGCAACTTGCTGGGTGCTAGTTTGTGCCCATTGCCTCTAGTCCTGTCCCTGGGCACCCCAGAACAAAGCCTGGCCCCAGCCTCCTGACCCCCACCCTGGAAGGATTGCTCAGCATTGCTCAGGTCTCCCCTCAGGCTGCTCTGCTCCAGCCTAACCAGCCCCAGCTCTCTCAGCCTCTCCCCAGCACAGAGATGCTCAAGTCCCCTCAGCATTTCATGGCCCTTCTCTGGATCCTCTCCAGAAGTTCCCTGTCCTCCTTAAACAGGAGCCCAGACCTGAACATAATCCTCCAGCTGTGGCCTCCCCAGGGCAGAGGAGAGTGGAAGGAGAACCTCCCTGGCCCTGCTGGCCACACTCTTCTTGCTGCACCCCAGGATGCCATTAGCCTTCTTGGCCCCAAGGGCACATTGCTGGCTGCTGGGCATCCTGCTGGCCACGCAGAGCCCCCCAGCCCCAGCCCCTGGGGGCTGCTCACCGTTGTCCTGGATGATGCGGTTGAGGTAGTCTGCCATGAGCGAGCGCAGCGCGCGCTTGTACGGCCAGCCCAGCCGGTGCGGGAAGACGAGCGCAGTGTCCACCACTGTGCCATGGATCAGCTGCAAGCACAACACAAACAGCTTCATTTTCCCTCTCCCACAGGGACACACATTCCTCAAGATTAACCAACCCACAGCAATCCTCTGGTCAAGCTCTAGGTAATGCTCCAACCCAACCAGTCCTGCAAGAGGAGGCTCCGGCTGAGCCAAAGGTGACTGCTCCTCTGCAGGATGTGTGCACACAGGGTGCTCAGTGCTCTGCCCTCCCAGCCTGGCCAGGCTGCAGGCTGAAAGCCTTGACTTGTGTAACAAGTCAACCCTTACCAGCCTGGCCTGCCTCTGAGAGCATCCTTCACAGCAAACAGCTAAGCTGAGGAACCAGCTGACCCCACAACGCTTGGACCAGCCTTTCAACTGCTTCTCAAGATGTGGACAGAAGTGGGAAGGTTGTGCAAGGCCAAGCTGTACCTAACCCTCTGTTCATCACACTGAAAAGCCCTAGCCCTCATGGTGCAAACCAAGCTGAAACCTCTGGCTCACCAGCAGTGAGTCAACAGGAAGTTGTTAACCAGCAGCAGCTTGGCAAGGATGATATAGGACACAGACATAATTCCACAGTGGGTGGGGAAGGATGCTCTGGCTCATCACAGGTCTGGGTCAAAGTGTCTGGGCACACAGGAGAGGCAAGAGCTTTGCTGTCCTCTCAAAGTGTTGTCATGCTGGAGAAACTAGGGATGCAGTCAATGTGCTACCTATCCAGCAGCAAGAGGCCAAAGGGCCCCATCTGACAGAGGCCATAAACACAGGCTAAACGGGCTTGTTGGAGATAGTTTCTGACTCTCAGGTTAAGACAAGATGAATCCTCTCTTGCCAAAAGCATGTGCTGAGTGAGAGCTAAAGTAAGGTGGAGGAAGGCAGTGCCACCTTGAGCACAGGAAAATGCAAGGTCTAAGAGAGAAACATGTAGACCTGACCAGAAGACAGCTCTGCAAACCTCACCACAGGACAACTGAGAGAGAGCCCTGCTAATCCCCAGCCTGGTGCAATCCTCAGACTACTATCCACTACTGATCTTCCATGTGGGAGAAGAGGAAGTAACAACCAGTAGTCCTAGAGCAATAAAAAGAGACTTCAGGGCCTTGGGATGAGTGGTGAAAGATTCTGGGGCACAAGTTATCTTTTCATCTATTCTTCCAGTCACAGGCAGTGATGTAGGAAAGAACAACCACATCCAGTCCATCAACACATGGCTCCATGGCTGGTGTCACCACCACACATTTGGGTTCTTCAACAATGGTTTGGACTATACAGCACCAGGACTATTGACACCAAACAGAGGATAGCTCTCTCAAAGGGGAAAGAGGGTCTTTGCTCAGGAGATTGCAGGACTAATCGACAGGGCTTTAAACTAGGTATGATGGGGGAGAGGGATAATAATATCAGCAGTCTTTCATATGACAAACTGTGGGAGGAGACACATGAGTTGGTGGGAAGGGAGGCCAGTAAACGTCTTCAGCCTGTTGCCCAATAACATGCAGCACATTCAAAAACTCATGGAATTAAATCAGCTGCTCCTGAGGTTGTGGCAGCCAACAGGGAAACATCAGGGAATCACCTTAAGGGAATGAAGGGATGTTTCTCTGGAAAGGTGACATCAACGACTTCCCAGCTGAAGTGCCTCTACACGAATGCACACAGCATAGGCAACAAACAAGAGGAGCTGGAAGCTACTGTGCTGCTGGAAAGCTACAACATAGTGGCCATTACTGAAACCTG
>VWZO01016885.1:0-18285 GCA_013396975.1 Bucco capensis | reverse complement strand
GCCAGAGGCATTGGAGTGTGTGCAGAGAAGGGCAAGGAGGCTGGGGAGGGCTCTGGAGAAGAAGTGTGCTGAGGAGCAGCTGAGGAACTGGGGTTGGTTAGTGTGGAGAAGAGGAGGCTCAGGGCAGACCTTAGCTCTCTCTACAGCTCCCTGCAAGGAGGTTGCAGTGAGCTGGGGGTTGGTCTCTTCTCCAGGGTTAGCAGTGAGAGGACAAGAGGAAATGGCCTCAAGTTGCAGCAGGGGAGGTTTAGATTGGATGTCAGGAGGAATTTCTTCTCTGCAAGGGTTGTTAAGTGTTGGCCCAAGCTGCCCAGGGAGGTGCTGGAGGCACCATCCCTGCAGGGGGTTAAGAGACATTTAGCTGCTCTCCTTAGGGCCATGGGTTAGTGTCCTGGGGGTGCTAGGGAATGGTTGGACTTGATGAGCTTAGAGTTCTCTTCCAACCTCTGTGATTCTGTGGAAATGCAGTCCTGGAGCATTTGCCTCACCAACACTTCTCAGAGGCAAACATAAGCCTCTCCAGTGTTTCCAGTGCACAACATCAGCTCCAGCACAGCTCCCAGCACCATCTGCTGCCTTGTTTCCCCATGCCCAGGCAATGACGTTGTACTCTAACACAGTTATTGTGAGAAACAGGATAAATAAGTCATTCTCTGGACAGCAGGGCTAATGAAGCCTGGTTTCCAGGGGCTCTGTGCCTTGTCACTTCCAAATGACATTCCAGTTCTGCCTGGGCACAGCTTTTCTGTAAGGATTCTCTAGCATCTAAAGCCAGGAATGCTTCAGCCCAGCCTGGCTCACCAAGGGGCAGGTAGGGACCTCTCCCTCCTGCCACGGATCAGAGCAGGGAGATGCACAAAGCCACAGTAAAGGAGCTGACTGTCCTGCTGCTGATCTCCATTGCATTCCCTGAGTTCCAGTGTGAGTATTTAAGCTGCGAGCACATTCCCAGCTCTGCAGAACACCATTCTAGACCATTTTTGCCCACGGACCATGGCTGTAGCATTAATAGAAAAGCTATTAGGAAAGGCTGAGAGCCCTGGGGCTGCTGAGCCTGCACAAGAGCAGAGGCAGAGGGGAGCTGCTCAAGGCTCAGCAAGAGCTCAAGGGTGCAGGGGACAAGAGACTGGGGCCACACTCTGCTCAGTGGTGCTCAGGGCCAGCCCAAGGGGCAATGGGCACACACTGGAAGCCAGCAGGTTCCATGGGAGCAGCAGGAGCAAGTTGTTTGGTGTGAGGGTGCAGAGCCCTGGCCCAGGCTGCCCAGAGAGCTTGGGGAGTCTCCTTGTGTGGAGAGATTCCCAAGGCAGCTGGAGGTGATGCTGGGCAAGCTGCTGTGGGTGAGCCTGCTGGAGCAGGGGGATGGACTGGATGATCCCCAGAGGTTCCTTTCAGCCCTCACCATGCTGGATTCTGTGAGTAACTTCAGTTAAATGAGAACAAATTCAAAGATCCTGCAACATCTGCAGGAAACTACAGAAACAGATCCAGGAACATGATCTGAGAATCACACAAAGGAGCTGGTTAGTGACTGGAGAAAAGGGCTCCAACTAATACAGTACTTGACAGTGTTAATGCAAGAGAGCTTTGGGACAGGTTGCTTCAGCAACTGCAGGACAAATGTAGGCACAAGGTGTTAACATGAATGAGCACTTAACACACTTTAGCAAGGTCTCTCCAAAGAGATGCTCAGAGGAGTGTGGCAAGACAGGCCAAAATACATCCTGAGTCTGTGTTCTGTCCCTGCTGCACCACAGCCTGCTCTGGGCAGCAGCTGAGAAGCATCAATCATGCTTCAATCAGGCTCTGCACCCTCACACCAAACAACTTTCTCCTCCTGCTCCCATGGAACCTGCTGGCTTCCAGTGTGTGCCCATTGCCCCTTGGGCTGGCCCTGGGCACCACTGAGCAGAGTGTGGCCCATAAGGAAATTCAGACAGAGGAGGACTCATCCTGGCCTGAGGACAGCTGGAGGATCCTTTTGTCAGCTGCAAAATTCACAGAATCACAGAGTGTCAGGGGTTGGCAGGGATCTCTGGAGATCAGCTAGTGCAACCCCCCTGGCAGAGCAGGAGATCCTAGAGCAGCTTGCACAGGATGGGGTGGCCAGGTGGGGTTGGAATCTCTCCAGAGATGGAGACTCCAGCAGTGCCCTGGGCAGCCTGGGCCAAGCCTAGACAACCCTTTCAGGGAAGAGATTATATTCAACCTAAACCTCCCCTGAGACCATTTCCTGTTGTCCTATTGCTTGTTCCTTAGAAGAAGAGACCAACCCCACCTCATCCTCAGAAACACAGCTGACTTCTGCAGCCAGCCACCTCCCCTCTCAAGGAGAGCCTAGCACAACAGGAGCTAATGGCTCCATGCTGAGGCTAACACCACCCTGATGCACAAAGCCCAGCTGCAAGCAGGACAGGCATCTCCAGCTGGAATGGATCTAGAAAAACTTGCACAATGAGCGAGCAGCAGAGCTTACAGTCAGTTGTTTTCTTCTCCTCCACAGTGAAGAGGACAGCACGGCCAGGCCTGTCTGGGTGAGGCATTGGGTAGCCATTCTCCTTCAGCTGCTCCTCAGTCAGGAGATGCTCCTTCAGGCGCCGGTACAAGGCAGCTCCTGCACACACACACACACAGCTCAGGTCACATCACTTCACTGGGGGCTGCTTCTCTTACTGGTTCTTGCTCTGTCAAGCCTCCTGGCAGAGACTCTTACTGATCTGACCTTCCTTGCACTGCCTCTGTTCAGGGCTGACAGGGAAGGAGGCTGTCAGGGCAGGGTTGGTTACATCTGCTCACTNGGGGCCACAGGAGAACACAAGGGATTTTCAGACTGTGCCTGACAAGCTAACTTTTAACTCTTCAACAAACAGCATTAAGGCTGGAGGACAGACTTCCTCCCAGGGACCCATTTTAGGCACAGTTACCACTGGGAGCCTTCTCCCATTTCAATGTTTGAAATGCTTTAACTGCTCATTTGTAACTCAGCCCAAACAATTCCTCTCAAAGGCCACCCACAGCTAGCTAAAAAAACTCATTACCAGCAGCTTTCTCCCTGCTGTTATTGCAGGCTCCTTGTTTCATTTCAGAGTAATTAGAACTTCTGGCACCCTGCTCAATAGCTCTGCTTTCACAGCTACCTTAAACCCTTCCAATACTGCTCAGTGCCCTTTGATGTTGCTTAGCTGAGCTACACAGGCTCTTTTAAGCTTTCTCCATGTCAATTCCTTCTGCTCTGTGGCCTCTCTCTTTCTTCTCTGATCTCCCCAACAATTTGCCTACATCTCTTGGCAACTAAAATACCCATAACTGATTGGAGCCAACGTGGATAATGCTTGTGGCACAACCCTTTGGCTCCAATATGACCTTACTATGACATTCCTAAATGTGGAATTGAGCCCTGCAGAGCAGACCAGAGCTCTCTCTAAGGTTGCCTTTTAAGCTGACAGGCAGGTTGTGAAGTACTGCTCCAGGGCAAGAAAGAGAAAGCAAAATCCAAACTAAAAGGCCCAAAGTCAGCAATACCCAAAGCAGAAGAGGCAGCTCAGCACAGTTACTGAGGCTACATCAAAGCCAGGCAGGCTACATCAGGCAACTCCCAGCCCAAAGGGAGGAATCATGGAATGGGTGGTTGGGTTGGAAGCAAGGAAGCTGCTGCTCAGAGGGGTACCAGTCTGCAACCCTGGCCCCCAGCTGAATCCAGCAGCTCCTGCAGCAGCCAGCTCCTCCTCTCCCCTGGCACAGTGTTACAGCTCTAATTCACAGCCTCCAGCCTCACAGGAGCAAGGTCTTACCTGTTAAATCCTCTGCTCTCAAGCTCCCTGACCTGTTCAGTGTAAAGCTGGTCTTAGCAGCAAGCTTCCCTCCCAGCACAGCTTCATGGGACACCACTTTCTTGTTACTTGTCTCTGGAGGGAGAAGAGGGAAGAAGCAAAACAGAGCAGAGATCAGGTACTCAGCTCAGGAAGAGTGACTTCAGTCCTAGAGTCTGGGGCAAGAGCAGGACTGCATTTACCCTCCTCAATTGCTGCTCTGCTCCAGACACTGGCAGGTGTGAGGTGGAGGCAGCACCATGGGCACCTTTGTGTTTGCCCTGTCAGCCCACAGCAACCTCTTCTAAGGGCAGCAAGGCCATTCTCCCAGTTCCCCTGCTAACTCTGGTAGCTCTGCCTGCTGCCAGTGCACAGCAAGCCCTCCTGCTGACCAAAAGCAAGAGAGAACTAAGCACAGATGCAACTGGGCTCAGCCAGGTGCTGCAGGCTGGCATCACCCACCCCAGTGAGCAGCTTTGTTGTCAGGTCCCTGCAGCCCAGCCTCCCACGTTGAAATCTTCCCACTCCTTTCAGAAAGAAGCTTCAGGGCTCTAGAATATGCTCAGCACATCAGATAATGGCAGAGAGGTGCTTTTTACTAATCATTAACTGGCAGCCCTCTCCTAAAGGCCAGCCTCCCAAGCTCAGCCTCTCTGACTAATGGCCATGAAGGTAATGAAGACAGAGAGAGAGGAGAAAAGGGAAGAGACCAGGAGGAGAGACAAAAAGATTCACCAGAACAGCACAAATTGATTGTTTAATGTACCCTCTTGAGAGCCAATAATGAAATGTCTTAACTCTCTTTGCTTCTCTCTTGAAGCTTAATGTGTGGAACAGATTTGTGTGGTGCTGGAGGAGTCTATCACTTTGAAGGCATCATGTGAAAGTTACTCCATTAGTGAGCTTTTCATTTGAAAGAACTTATGCCGAAGAAAAAGAACACCAAAAAAAAAAAAAGAGAATCCCTGTGGCATTAACTCCATTTAGGCTCTGAGAGCTAACAAAGCAGTGCAGGACTTGCCTCTTGAAGGCCCATTAGAGCTTGCCAGGCTAGCAAAAGCTAACTGGAGTTGTTTGCCTCTCAGCATAATGCTGCTGTTAGAATCATAGAATCATAGAACAGTTACAGCTGGAAGAGACCTTGAAGCTCATAGAGTCCAGCCTTTGTCCTAGCCCTAGCACCCCTCTAAATTATGCTNGCTCCCCAAGCCTAGAGCACTGCTGGGGGTTGGTATGGCTGAGGTGTAGCACCTGGCATTTGGCCTTAGTGAACTTCATGGCATTGGCCTTGGCCTTGGCCCACTGATCCAGCCTATCCAGATCCCTCTGCAGAGCCTCCCTGCCCTCAAGCAGATCCACACTGCCACCCAGCTTGGTGTCATCTGCAAACTTACTAAGGGTGCACTCTACCCCTTGGTCCAGGTCATTGATGAAGCTGTTAAACAGGAGTGGCCCCAGTACTGAGCCCTGTGGGACCCCACTCGTGACTGGCTGCCAACTGCATTTCACTCTGTTAACCACAACTCTTTGGACTCGGCCATCTATCCAGTTCAACAAGTTTCCCTCTGTGCTTGCTTTCTGGGGCCAGCAGGGCTGTGGCTGGTGATGAAGGGGCACAGGTGGTACTCACTGTTGGTGCTGGCAGGGGAGTTGGGCACGAGGCTGCGGAGCTTCTTGAGGGTGTTGACTGCCACGTTCAGGTAGATGTTGCGGCTGGTGCTGCGCTCGTAAGCCAGCTTCTCCTCTGCCAGAGCCTGCAAACAGGGCAAGGCCACCACTTACACACTCACTTGGGCTCCTTAAAACACAGAGTCCAAGGAGGACAGCAAAAGAAAACCCAACCCTGCCTGGGAAGGGATGGAGTAGTGGAGTGGAACATGGATGTGTGCTTCTGGGGAATGCTTGGGTGAAGAAAGAGAAAGAAATCGTGGTTTAAACCAAGTGCTGCAAGAAGCATTTTCAGGTGAAAGCTTCCCTGACAGATTAAGAAAGCAGCTCTGGAAGTGGCAGGGAAAGGCTGTTTTCCTCACTTTAGTGGCAGTGCAAGACCTTAAGTAACCAGTTCAGCAAATGGTCAGTCCTTGGATGCAAGAGGAACATTTCCTGTGAAGAGCTGGGAAGGTGAAATGCCACAAAAGAAATCCTTGTGGCATCTGCTTTGGTTACAAAACACAGCACACAATGTCCCATCTTTATCCAAATAACATTAGTGGCCAAAGCTTTCCAATCAAACACATTCCTCTCTTTTTGGAAACCCTCCTATCCCTTTCCCTACTGCTAGAAAGCTCCTTGAAGCTCCCAGCTCAGCAGCAGCAAGTTCCACCCATTACCTCACTCTCAAACACTTAACCTCTGCTGAACACTCCTGATTCCAGGAGCTGTTTGCTGCTGCACTAGAGGAGAAGACCTTTGTGTTAAGGCACATTCCCCTCCATCTCTCTGCTGGGGTTATTCCAAAGGTCATGCATGGAAGGCAAAGATGGAATTTCCCATGGGAAAGCCCCACTGGAATGAGATTTCCGTTGTCCAGCCTGGAATTATTTAAGGCTTCCTATTTCATGTCTCCTCTAGAGAACTGTGTGTGGACAGAAGAGTTTCCTGGGGTTGCTGCCACTTCAGAAGGGCTCAGGCAAGGCAGAGGGAGAAGCAAGCAGCAGTACAGACCTTGTCAAAGGCTTCCTGAGAGGACGTGCAGAACTTGAGGCACTCATCAATGAAGAGGTTGAGATATCTTTGTCTAATGTTTGTTGGGACTTTAGCACCAAATTCAGTGGGAATAACAGGCCTCTGCAAGCTGGCACTCTGGAGATGAGACACAGAGAGAGGAAGAGGTTATTCAGGGCTTTCAGAAGTATGCTGCATTTCCTGTGGAGTTATTAATAGTGGCGTGACATCGCTGCTGAAAATCTGCCCAAAGCTAAACAGAACACCCAGCATTTCTTGGTACTCCAAACACCACTTGAAGCTTTTGTGCCACCTTCAGTACTTGAACTACTTCAAATAAACAACCACATTTCATTAGGCAACTCCTCCAGCAGCCAGAACTCCCAGGGGCATTACTCACACCACCACACTGACACACAGAAGCATCCTGGACCCTGGACATGATGACATTCACACCCATGACATTTCACCATCAGGATGGTACCAAGCACCTCTTGAACTGCAGACAGGAACACATCACACTAGTTGCATCCACAACAGGTGTGTTTAATTTCTGGTGCTCTAGCTGTGAGGAAGAAATGGGAGACCCACTGCTGCCAGGCTGGCAGCCAGCTAAATCCTCACACTTCCTGGGGGATTCCTCTAACTTTACTGTTTGGGGGTTTTTGTGCCTTTTTTAATGCTAATCATGATGCTCCTGAAAGGATTATCAAGAGCTCAAGGGTGCAGGGGGCAAGAGGCTGGGGCCACACTCTGCTCAGTGGTGCCCAGGGCCAGCCCAAGGGGCAATGGGCACACACTGGAAGCCAGCAGGTTCCATGGGAGCAGCAGGAGCAAGTTGTTTGGTGTGAGGGTGCAGAGCCCTGGCCCAGGCTGCCCAGAGAGCTTGGGGAGTCTCCTTGTGTGGAGAGATTGCCAAGGCAGCTGGAGGTGATGCTGGGCAAGCTGCTGGGGGTGAGCCTGCTGGGCAAGGAGGATGGGACTGAATGGTCCCCAGAGGTCCCTTCCAAACTGTACCAAGCTGGGATTCTGTGATGAGGAATCACAAGTTATCTCCAGTGACAGAGACCATGAAGAAGCCTCTATTGCTTCCAAAATGGTTACTGTGGGCTCTCTCAGAGGGCACTGGGGACCTCAGACTCTCCCTTGTTCATGGCCTGAGCTCTGAGGGACCCTGCTGGAGCAGGGCAGTTGGACTGGCTGATCTCCAGAATTCTCTAGGCCCTGCTAGGATGGATTCTGGCATTTCCCCTTCAATTGCATGCTAAGAGGTTAGACCTCTGTCCTAAGGACTTGGCTGCCAGCGTCCAAGCTTGCTAGGCCCTGGCAGATGAACCTTAGGACTAAAGGGTGGGTCCAGCTCTGCACATGCTGTGTCTCACCTAAAAAAATCCATTGCCAGGCTCGAGGGTGCTATCTGCTAGCCTCTTTTTATCAGCGCTTGGGAAAGGCGCTGATGAGGAGCATGGCTGGAGCCCTCCCTGGAGCTTCGTTCACGAAGCCTAGCCATACATACATACATCTCCCCAAGCACACAATTGGCCTCTTTTTCAGAGGAGAAACTGTACATTCACCTCTAGAGCATCCAACTGTTTTGTCAGTTGTTCTCCAACCCACCCAAGAGATAGCCATAAATCAAACCATCTGTAATAGAAACAGCTCCATGGAAGAGCTCAGCACCTTCACAGGGGAGCAACTAGTCCTGCCTCAATAGCAAGAGCATTATTTTTTCCTCAGGAGACATCCACATTGATGCCCTGCTCAAGGGGATTTGGCCCTTCTCATCAGAGATCTGTCCTGTGTCAGCCTCCACCATGAGACCCTTCAGCACTTCTGGAACATTGGTAACTATTTTATCCTTTAGGCTGCTCCTTTTACTTTTGATCAGCTTCAAGTTTTAGGTTCCTACAATGGTTTTTTAGGTGAGGAAAGAGGAAAATGACTTTTCACTCCTACAGAAATCATCAGAGGATGCTCTGACATACCCTGACACAAGATATCAATAAAATGTCTTTAATGATGTCCTGGCACTAAGCACATTCCTTGCCACCCACTGCAGTGAACAGCTGCTTACATCATCCACATGCTGCTACAGAGAATCACAGACTCAAAGAATGGTTAGGGGTTGGAAGGCACCTTTTAAAGTCATCTAGCCCAACCCCCTGGCACTGAGCAGGGACATCTGCAGCTAGAGCAGCTTGCTCCCAGCCCCAAACAACTTGACCTGGAATGGTTCCAGGGATGGGACATCTCCCACCTCTCTGAGTAACCTGGGACAGGCTCTCACCACCCTCAGTGGCAAAAATTCCTTCCTTATCTCTAGTCTAAAGCTCCCTCTCTTGGTTTCAAACCATTACCCCTTGTCCTGTCCCAACAGGCCCTGCTCAAAAGTCTCTCCCCATCTTTCCTATAGGCCCTTGAAGTCCTGGAAGGCTTCAGGAAGGTCTCCCTGGAGCCTTCTCTTCTCCAGGCTGAGGAACTTTATATTCTGAACTGTCTTATCCAGTAACATGTTCCTCAGTGCTTATGGGGAAAGGAGGAACTTCTTTGGCAAGGAACAACAGCAGCCCCCAAAGGCTGTGCAGCTGAACACAAGAGGCTCTGTACCCCCAGCCAGAGAGCACAGCAGAACTCCAAGTGGAGCTGAGGGATCAGCATTCAGGGAGATCAGAGCAGCACTCAAGTCTCTCTATCATGTTAAGCTCCTACCACCCCTCCAGTGTTTCCTTTTTAATACAATGCTAGTGAGGAAGAAACCAACCCATTCCATCAGCTGACTCAAAGCAGCAGCTCTTCAGACAGCACTGAGCTTGGAGCAGAGGGGTTAAACACAGCACCCCCAGCGAGGTAGAAGGAGCAGAGAGATTTCAACTGCCTCTTACCTGTAAGGAGGGCACATGTGCTATCCTTTTCGGCACGATGGTGCTGGTTGTCTTTGAAGCCATCCCAGCTAAGGTGCAAGGCTTCAGAGAGAGGATGGGTGCTTCAGAGTCATGGGAAGGGGTGGTGCTCCTGCCAGCAACGGTTGTCTTACTACTTGTGAGGCCTGCAAGAAACAGAAATCATACTGAGGCAGAAAATCTACTGCTGGGCTTCACGTTGCCAGAATGACCTTGCTCTGAAAGGCTCATGCTGCAAGCTGTCAGTTTTTCAAATGGAAGCCTCCAAAGGGCTACAAATTGGCTAATTTTACCACCTTCCAGGCAAGGATGAAGGAACCTTCTGCCAGGAAATGTGCCTCCTTTCTATTTGGCTTGGGGTGACTGAGTCAGCAGAGTTTAAACCCTGTCAACTAAGGTGCACTAACTTCCCATCACCTCCACGTCCTTCCGACTACAAAGGGACACTGAGGAGGAGTAATTAGTGCTTCCCTCCTGTTTGTGCCACCTCTGAAGGCTCACATGAGGAAGGAGCAAACATGCTCCAAGGAAGAAGGAGAAAAAGAACAGGCTTGGGTGAAAGAGGTTAGGTAGGAGAGAGGAGAGGAACAGGGTGGAATCTGTGAGAGGAAAGACCTTCCACTGGTCACTAGCAGCAAAGGCTCAATTCCTGGCCAATGCTCCACATCCCCTACAGAGAGCAGAGTCTTTGAGCAGGAGAGAGAGAGGACAGGAGAGCGACTGCCCCCAGCGCTGCCGCTGCCTTACTCTGCTTGGCTGCCGCAGCCAGGGCAGCATTTGGCACGTGAGCAATCCTCCTCTTCTCTCCTGGGGAAGAAGAGGCCTTCTGCACAGCCCCAGCCAGCTGTGCTGCCTGCTGCTGAGCCAGCTGGATCCTCTGGTAGCAGACCTCCTGAGCCGTGGGGGGACGGTAGGGCCGGACTAGGGGCTTGCTGGGCACCTCTGCCTGCAGGGACAAGAAAGGATTCAGAGTCACCACACTCCCCTGCTCCATCCCCACTCTTTGTCTTCTCTTCACCCAAGCAAGGTCTCCCCTTTGGAAAGAAGATCCCAACCATCTTCCAGAAGAAAATATTTAGTCACACACTCAAAAATGTCTTCCTTCTATCCAGTCTAAATCTCCTCTTCTAGTTTCAAACCATCACCCCTTGGCCTGTCCCAACAGCTCCTGATAAAAAGTCTCTCCCCAGCTTTCCTGTAGGCCCTTCAAGTCCTGGAAGGCTGCAGGAAGCTCTCCCTGGAGCCTTCTCTTCTCCAGGCTCAACAAGCCCAACTCTCTCAGCCTGGCCTCACAGCACAGAGCTTCCAGCCCTCACATCATTGTTGTGTCCTCCTCTGTGCCTGCTCCACCAGCTCCATGTGTGTCCTGTGCTGAGCACTGCAGAGCTGCCCCAGCACTGCAGCTGAGGTCTCCCCAGAGCAGAGCAGAGGCACAATCCCCTCCCTGCCCTGCTGCCCACACTGCTGGGGATGCAGCCCAGGATTCAGTTAGCCTCCTGGGCTGTGAGCACACACTGTTGGCTCCTCAAAAACATCAGCTCATCAGTGACTTGCCCTCTGGCAGAGCCTCCCAGCTCTCTGGTGTGGCCCTAAATTGGTAGGTGGTATTTGAGGTGGTTGTTTAATGGCATGGTGTTCCCCATGGCTGTGCCCAACCCACTCCTGAGCTCTGCCAATGCTCTCAGCTCTACAGGCTTGCACTGGAAAGCAAATCAAATCTCGTGCTGCTACTGCAGTCCACAAGTGACCAACTGCTCCCCACTGCCCTTTGTCACACGGTGCTGAGCTCTGCAGTTCTCCCCTGCTGAAGAACCAGCACCATCTCCCCTCCCATTACAGCAGCTCCCACCTCTCCACAGCCTCCTTTCAGGTCTCTAGGTTTCTGAAACTACTTTCAAGTCTCACAGAGATGTATTTATGAGATTAGAGCATTACATCAACTGAGTTCTGAATCCTAAACAGCCTCTGCCCCTGCCTCCTTCAGAGGCATTTCCCTGCTCCAGCCATTCCCAGCACAAACAAGTTACACATGCATTGCTTTGATGTCCACATTTAGCTTGCAGGATTGCTGCCAAAAGTTATGTCAGCAAAGAGAGGAAGTTTTCTTGCAGAAGAAGCAGCAGGAGGACAAACTTCTCCACACGACTGAACAACCTCTGAAAGCTGAGAGGAGGCCTCCCCTGCCACAGGGTCACCAGGGAAGGATATGCTGGCACAGCCTAGCTCCCACATGGCATTTCCAAGACCACAAATTGGGGGCAAGCTGGCATCTCCTGCATTCCTGCTCTCTGGAGCCCAACCTGGGAGCACTCGGCCATTCTAGGATAATTACAGACTGCTGAGCAGGCCAAGACACTCATTTGATGCCTCACCTTAGAATCACAGAATCATAGGAAGGTTAAGAGTTGGAAGAGACATTTAGAGGTCATCTAGTCCAACCTCCTGCAGACACCAGGGACATCTGCAGCTACAGGGGTGAGATGTCCAGAAGGACCTAGACAAGCTGGAGAGGTGGGCCCAGGGGAACCTCATGAGCTTCAACAAGACCAAGTGCAGGGTCCTGCCCCTGGGTCAGAACAATCCCCACTATCAATCCAGGCTGGGGATGAGATGATGGAGAGCAGCCCTGCAGAAAAGGCCTTGGGGTGCTGGTGGCTGAGAAGCTGCCCATGAGCAAACAGTGCACACTGGCAGCCCAGAAGCACAATGGCATCCTGGGCTGCAGCAAGAGAAGCGTGGCCAGCAGAGCCAGAGAGGTGATTCTGCCACTGCACTCTGCTCTGCTCACACCTCCTCTGCAATACTGGGTCCAGTTTTGGAGCCCTCAACACACAAAGGACATGGAGCTGCTGGAGCAGGTGCAGAGGAGGCCACGAGAATGCTCAGGGGCTGGAACACCTCTGCTCTGAGGACAGGCTGAGGGAGCTGGGATTGTTCAGCCTGGAGAAGAGAAGGCTTCAGGGGAACTACTAGTGACCTTCCAGGACCTAAAGGGAACTTGCAAGCAGGCTGCAGAGGGCCTGTTTGCAAAGGCCTGGAGTGAAAGGACAAGGGGCAATGGTTTTAAATTGGAGAGGAGTAGATTTAGACTGGACATTAGAAAGAAGTTGCTCCCCACGAGGGTGGTGGAACACTGGCCCAGGTTGCCCAGGGAGGTGGTTGAGTTCCCATGCCTGGAGGCATTCCAGGTGAGGCTTGCCAGGGCTCTGGGCAAGCTGCTCTAGTTGGGGATGTCCCTGGCCACTGCAGGGGGGTTGGACTAGATGAGCTCCAGAGGTCCCTTCCAACCTAAACCACTCTATGATTCTATGAAAGCAGCTTGCTCCCAGCCCCAAACAACCTGACCTGGAATGGGTCCAGGGATGGGACATCTCCCACCTCTCTGGGCAACCCAGGACAGGCTCTCACCACCCTCAGTGGCAAAAATTCCTTCCTTATACCTAGTCTCAATCTCCTCTTTCAGTTCCAAACCATCACCCCTTGGCCTGGCCCAACAAGTCCTGCTAATATGTCTCTCCCCATCTTTCTGCTAGGCCCTTCAAGTCTTGGAAGGCTGCAGGAAGCTCTCCCTGGAGCCTTCTCTTCTCCAGGCTGAACAGCCCCAGCTCTCTCAGCCTGGCCTCACAGCAGAGAGCTTCCAGCCCTTGAATCAGCTCAGGGCTGTCTGTTGGACTTGATTACCCTGAAGGTCCTTTCTGTGATTCTTAAGGCAAGTGACAGACAGCCCTACCAGAGGGGAGGTGACACTAGAGCTGATGATCCCCAAGCCCAGTGAAGTCCAGATCAGAGGCAGCCTGGGCTGCAGTGGGGAGTGCAGCCAATATCCTGGAAAGCAAACCTCCAGCTCTTCAAGGACTTAGGCAGCAGGACCCCTGGGAAAAGGTCCTGAGGGACAAGGGAGTGGAAGAGAGCTGGCAGACCTCTGAGGATGCTTTCCATGCAATGCTCTTGATCCCCAGGACTAAGAAAGCAGGCTAGGAGGGGCAGAGAGCAACATGGCTGGGTCAGGACGTGCTGGGCAAACTGAAGAGAGCAAGAGGAAACTGCACAAGCAGTGGAAGCAGGGACAAGTATCCTGGCAAGAGTAGAGGGGNATTCTATGATTCTATGATTCTATGTAGGGATGAGGTCAGGAAGGCCAAGGCACTGCTGCAGCTGAGCTTGGTAAGGGGTGCTAAGAACAGGAGCAAGAGCTTCTACAGCTATGTCAGCCAGAAAGGTGAACCCCACCAGCCACCAACAAGCCTGCTGCCATGTAAGACCTCCCCCTGTTGAAGAACCCAAAACTGTGGTGCTGACACCAGTCTTGGAGCCCTGGATGAACACACTGGCTCCCTCTCTTCCTGCCAAAGTCACTGCCTGCAACTGGGGGGAGAGAGGAAAAAGTAACTTGTGCTCCAGATTTCTTCACCAAGGCCCTGAAGTTTCTTTTGATAGCTCTTGGCTTTGGGTTGCACCTACAGGGAAGATCAGTAATGGGTGACACTCTGAGGGCTGCACCAAGCTGGGAAGTTCCCTAGGGATGTCCTCAGCATGGGCCCAGGGAGGCAGCAAAACTCCAACAAGGAGGAGTCTGTCTGGCACCCTGGGCCCTCTCTTCCCCTCAGGAGGGAGTCTCCTACAACTGCAACCCTGTTTTTTACCCTTGTGGTGCTACTTCTGATGCAGGGAGTAAACCTTTCTGATGTCGGAGACACTTCTGGTCTAGATGGACTACCATGCACATCCTCCACTGAGTGCACTTCTACTTCCAGAGCCTCATCCCTGGGGTGCAGAGGCACCTGGGAGGCTGTGGTGGTCAAGGAGGGAGTTGGCCTGCCACCCACAGCATGGGCTTGCCTCCATTTATCTCTTTCCTTTTGGCTGCTGCCTTCAGGCTGGGCGGGGGGAAGGATACAGGGTCTCCTTCATCTCCAGGATTTTCAGGTGTGTGCTCCAGTTGCTACCTCAGAGAGGACAGAACTGCCTGCTTCTTGCTCAGCATCCCTGATGCTCCTTAACCTTGCTAATTCCCCTTTCAGCTCTGCCCCCATGCTGAGCAGACCATCCACTTCTTCACACCTCACCCACGTATTCTCCTGACTGCCACCCCCCCACAGCCTGAGACCTGGATGGCTGTGTCCTTCCACCACTGCTCCACCTGCCTTGCCACAGCCATCCTGCTAAAGAGCTTGCTCTCCTGCTGAGTGGAGAGCATCATTTCCTTCTGACAGGCTGATGGGCACCATTTGAAACTCACCTTTCTAGAGCTGTCAAGAGCCTCAGCATCCTCCCTGCTTGCCTTGCCTGGCCCAGCTGCAGCCCCAGCAGCTGCTTCAATTGCCTCTGCCTGCTCCAAATGCCACTCTGGCTGCCACTCCCCACTCCAACTGCCACTCCATCTCGGACTGCCACTCCATCTCGGACTGCCACTCCATCTCAGACTGCCACTCCATCTCCGACCAGACCGCCACTTCGTCTCAGACTGCCANATCTCGGACTGCCACTCCATCTCTGAATGCCACTCCATCTCTGACTGCCACTCCATCTCGGAATGCCACTCCATCTCGGACTGCCACTCCATCTCGGACTGCCACTCCATCTCCGACTGCCACTCCATCTCCGACTGCCACTCCATCTCCGACTGCCACTCCATCTCATCCCAGACTGCCACTCCGTCTCAGACTGCCACTCCGTCTCAGACTGCTACTCCAGCTCCGACTGCTACTCCAGCTCCGACTGTCCCTGTTCGCGCCACCCGCACACTCCTCGGCGCTGCTGGTCTCGATATGGCTGCCTCCGCGTGGCCACGCCCACCCGCGGGTGCGTGTCCAATCAGCGCTGCCCGCTCTGGCCGTTCCTCCGCTCTGGCAGTTGGTGACCGTTGCAGGCTCGTTAGCTCTGCCGTTGGTGTCCGGGCCACAGCCACGCCTCCTCTGCCTCTCCCACAAATACCGTTGGCTCCTCGTGGGCTCTCTGCTCTCCTAGTGTTTCCCTTCCTTCAGGAAAACTCCTGGACACTGAGGCCTGCTGCTCTACTGCTGGCCAAGCCAGCTCCAGAGCAGTTTCCAATGATGTCTGACTTTCAAACTCCTTCATTTCCTTTGGCTCACCCCAGACACCTAGACTAGAATGGAACTTAGCTCCCCCCTCTTCTACTCCCTCAGTCCTTGAGCTATAAATCACAGAACCACTAAGGTTTGAAGAGGCCTCTAAGCTCATCAAGTCCAACCATCTACCTATCACCCCCATGCCACTAAACCATGGCTCTAAATACCACATCTAGATGTTTCTCAAACCCCTCCAGGGATGGTGACTCCAGCACCTCCCTGGGCAGCCTGGGCCAACAGTTAACAACCCTTGCAGGAAAGAAATTACTCCTGACATCCAATCTAAACCTCTTCTGGTACAACTTANCCACCACTCTCTGGGCTCAGCCCTCCAGCCAGTTCCTCACCCAGAAAGAGTAAACCTGTCCAAACCATGTGCTGCCAGCTTCTCCAGGAAAGAAGCAAACAAGCAAGACTGAGCAAATACTCAATTTGGAGGAAAAGGGCAAAGCAGGAGTCTCAACTCTGCACCTCAAAGCAGCACTGAGCTGAGCTGCTCCAGGAAATGCACATCCTGGTGTGTGCTCAGGGCAGCTGCTGCTGCTGAGCACTCCAGATCAGCTCTGTTTGCCCAAGCAAGGGCTCTGCTGGGGCTCTCATCTTTGGAAAGCATTTTGGGGCTCAGCTGTCACATTAAGCAAAGGCATGGAAAGCTTTGGCCATGTCTAAAAGGCAGCTATTTGCAATAAATATTTGAGTTGATGAATTTCCAAGCCATTTGCTTTAGTCTCTTATCTCCTCACTCTGGAAGAAAGGCTCCTTATCAAAACACATCCACAGGCTGCAGATATGCAGGTAAATCAAACAGATTGAACTAAGCTCAGGCCTTCCAAGTATGAAAAGCAAAGAAACATTTGGTAGACACAGAGGAAAGGAAGAACAATTAATTTGGACTGCCCAGCACAAAGCAGTGCCTGAGACTCCAGTCTTATCCTGCTGGAATATAAAACTGCCTAACCTGGGCTCAGCCCCTGGAGGGAAACACATTGAACCCTCAGGGAAGACAGCAAGAGGAAAGGGAAAGGGAAAAGGAAAGGGAAAGGGAAAAGACCCTTTCAGTCAATAAGTTTTTCCTCATGTCCAACCTAAACCTTCCCTGGCACAACTTGAGGCTGTTTCCTCTTGTCCTGTCACTTGTTCCTTAGGAGAAGAGACCAACCCCCACCTCACTCCAGCCTCCTTCCACACAGTTGCAGAGAGCTAAGATCTCCCCTGAGCCTCCTCTTCTCCAGAATAACCAACTGCAGTGCCCTCAGCTGCTCCTCAGCACACTTGTGCTTTAGACCCTTCCCCAGCTTCCTTGCCCTTCTCTGGACACACTCCAGCACCTCAATGTCCTTCTGGGAGTGAGGAGCCCAACACTGACCCCAGGATTGGAGCTGTGGCCTCCCCAGTGCCCAGTCCAGGAGGACATCCCTGCCCTAGTCCTGCTGCCACACTAGTGCTGATCCAAGCCAGGATGCTGTTGGCCTCTTTGGCCACCTGGGCTCTCTACTGCCTCATCTTCAGCTGCTGTTAAGCAACCTTCCCAGGTCCTTTCCACCAGTAGCTTCCCAGTCACTCTGCCCCAAGCCTGGAGTGTTCATGGGGTTGTTGTGCCCCAAGTGCAGGACCCAGCACTTGGCCTTGGTGAAGCTCATCCCTCTGTAAAGCCTCCCACCCTCAAGCAGATCAACACTTCCATCCAACTTGTTGTCATCTGCAGTCTTTCTGAGGGTGCACTCAATGCTCTCATCTAGCTCAGCAATCAAGATACTAAACAGGACTGGGCCCAGCACTGAGCCCTGGGGACACTACTGGCTGGCAGTGTCCTGTGTGCTAACAGGACAGAAAACCCTCACCTCAAAGAATCTTAACTTTTGCTTCTAAAAGCTGCACTTACATTTCCTTGCTTGACAAGATGGGAGATCCTTCTTTTTTGGCCAGGAAACAACGTAGTTAAATTATCTTCTGTCTTTTCTTCAGTTCCTTCCTCTTTGGAATGCTGGAAAACAAAAGAACAAGCTTCCAAAACTGAATAGACTTGAAGATCAAGCTCAGAGAAGAGTCTCCTTTTGGGTTAACAGAAAGTCCTTGCAGGTGGCAAGTGAGAATAACATGTGGCCAGCTGCTCAACTCCCCAGAGCAACCTTGTTTGGAAGCCAGAGACCACTGCTAGGCCCACAAAGAGCAGCACTCCAGTTCCCAGCCAAGCAGTCACTCCACAGGCAGCACTGGCAGGATCCAGGACAGCCCTTAACTGCCATGGGGGAAACATCCTCCTCCCACCAACCTCTCCCACCACAGCTTCCATGGCATTTCAGAACTCGAGGGGCTTGGGCTTGGGGTTTTTTTTGGTAAGAACTTGGGAGTTGCCTCATTTCTGCCACTAGATAATGAGAGGTCCTGACAAGCTGCTTGGCACTGGAGCTCAGTGCCCCTGCAGCACCTTGAGGGAAAGGATCCTCTGCAGCTTTATCCACAGCTCCAGCTGCAGAATGCCTGCAGGGACAGATCCTCAGGTCACAGCCCAGCTTGGAAAGTCAGGAGGAAGCCCCAGCTCCTCTCTAGCTAAAGCTACTGCTGAGTGAACATCTCTGACTGCCTCCCGGGGAAAAGCACTTGAAAATCTTCTCTGGATTTGGCTCCTTTGCTCATTTCCAAAAGGACACTTCACAAGTTTGTTTTTCAAACCTCCAGCTGCTCTCCAGCCATTCTTCCTTTCAGCTTCCTGCCACAACCCCTGGCAAAGCTCTGAGCAGAGATAAGCCTGACAAGCTCTTAGAAACCCAGTGAGAGAGCTGCAGGCTGGCTGGAATCCTAGAATCCTAGAACAGTTCCAGC
>VWZO01016884.1:1208352-1231424 GCA_013396975.1 Bucco capensis | reverse complement strand
CTGTTGGAGGCAGTCAGTTGCCTTAACTGGGAAACCTGGACAGATGGAAACTGGGTAGTTGATTGCGTCTTTGCTCCCCTTGGCATCTCTGCCTTTGAGGATTTTATGCTCCCTTATAGCTCAGCATCCCAGCATAAGAGCCACTTGCCAGGCCATCTCAGCAAAGGTGGAAGTTGCTGAACATACTGGAGTTTTGGGGTTTTTTTTCTATCAAGAACACCTTATAGCATAACCCTATGTTTAGCAGTATTACCAGTCTGGCCACTATCAGGGTGACTTATACTGGAAACAATGACTTTGGGAGATCTACTAGACAAAAATAAAATAAGCACTAGGGCCCAATGCCTTAAGGACCTCTCCAGTTTCCAATAAAGACATTTTAACACACCAAAGATTAGAGCAAATGGACAAAATGCTTTCCACAAAATCAAATGTTTAATTAAAAGAAACATCAGAGTTAAGAAAAAAAAATACAAGGAAGCTCTAGCTTCCAATATAACCAAGCTCTGGTAATGTCAACTTAGTCATCTGAAAAAAGCACATGGGAATTTGATTTCTTCTGGGTAGTCACAGAATCACAGAGTATCCTGAGTTGGAAGGGAACCACAAGGATCATTGAGTGCAACTCCTGTTTAGGCACAGGACAACACCAAAGCCACACTATGTGTCTAAGAGCATTGTCCAAGTGCTTCTTAAACTCCATGACGGAGTTTGTGGAGTTTATTGTCAGAGAGGGAGGGTGGTAAGATGATGGTCCTAATTTGATCATCGAGGAATAGGATGCCTTGCAGGGCAAAAGTGAGAGTTTTTAAAGACCCCTGGTGCTTCTGGTGAGGCAAATGTGACTGAAGGATGACATGGGTAAAGCAGGCAGTCAGAGGAAGGAGGCTTGGAGAACTGGTGAAAGATCCCTGGAGAGGCTGTTCCAATGCTCCACCACTCTCTGGTTAAAGAACCTCTTTCTAACATCCAACTTGAATTTCCCCTAGCACAGCTTCATACCTTTCCCCAGGTCCTGTCCCTGGTCACCAGAGAGAAGAGGTCAGCACCCACCCCTTCCTCTCTGGTGAGTAAGTCATAAATTGCAATGAGATCTCCCTTCAGTCTCCACTAGGTTGAACAGACCAAGTGATTTCAGCCTTTCCTCATATGACTTCCCCTCCAAGCCCTTCACCGTCTTTGTGGCCCTCCTCTGGATGCTCTCTAACAACTTCATGTCCCTCTTGTATTGAAGTGAATCATCAAATTAAAAATATATACTTGGTGTCGGTCTACAGATATAGTCAGGCTGAGTTGCAGCAGCAAAGTACCAATCTGGTACATAGATACTATAAAAGCCAGAACTCAGCTCTGCAAACAGATCTAGGTTTTTCTTGGCAATGTCCCAACACAGCAGGACAGAAATTAATTGTTCTTGCAAATAGCAGGGACCGAATCAGAGGTATTAAAAGAAAATCTTCCAAATGGTAGACCTTCAAGAGTAACTAGCATGCACCACACGTGAGAAGCTATGGATAAATAGACCTGATAGGAAAACCATAGCATTGTATAATTGAATTGCACTTTTTTCCTTGGCACTTTATCTTCTCTGTAAGAACCTGTCAAAATAATTCACAAATCATACCTGTCAGACCCAGCTGAGATATGAGACAGGAAACAGCAATCAGCCACAACCCAGAGGCATCAAGGGCTGCAGCTGTACAAGAACTTAGCATTGCTATCAGAAGCCACCACACCTATGATACCAAGGCAGAGTAAATAAGATGTTCCTTGTAAGACCTCACAGGAGACACAAACAAGCATCCTGACCTCTGGTCAAGCTCTGTAACACAGTTTGCTTTTTAGCCTCTCTTGCTTCTCTTGATACCTTCTCACCAAACACTGGCCTGTCATTGTAGCAACTCAGGACTCCAATGACCCTCTCCCATGCTAATCCTGCCAACACCACTCAGCAGAGGCCACAAGGAGGAAGCAGCATTGTCCTGCCAGCACAGATGGGTGCAACTTCTGCTTCTGAGGGTCAGGACAGCATTTCTGCAGCTGCTTCACAGCATTGCACACACCCTCCAGCCAGCACGCCTGGAACAAACATGAGCATTGCCAGTACATAGCTGTGTTGTGCACACAGGTAAGCCCATTTTTTTTTTTTCTTCTCCAAGTGCTTCTGACATGCTTATTAGGATACCCCAGATAAGGCATTTCTGAAGGATAAAGGGGTCCAGGAAGGCTGGACACTCTTCAAGGCTTAAGAACAGGCTGTCCCCATGTGCCGAAAAATGAACCAGCAGGGAAGACGACCAGCCTGGTTGAACAGAGAGTGCATGCTAGACCTCAAGGGAAGAAAGAGAATTTACTTGCCTTTGGAAGAAGGGACAGGCAGTTCAGGAGGACTACAAGGATATTGTTAGGCTATGCAGAGAGAAAATCAGAACAGTGAAAGCCCAGCTAGAACTTAATCTGACCACTGCAGTAAAAGATCACAAAAAATGTTTTTGTAAATATATTAGCAACAAAAGGAGGAGCAGGGAGAATCTCTATCCCTTACTTGATGCAGCGGGAAACATTGCCACAAAGGATGAGGAGAAGGCTGAGGTACTTAATGCCTTCTTTGCCTCAGTCAGACTAGTTATTCTCAGGGTACTAACTCCCCTGAGCTGGATCACAGGGGCTGAATGAAGTCCCCATAACACAGGAGGAAACAGTTAGCAACCTACTGCTCCTCATAGACATGCACAAGTCTATGGGGCTGGATGGGATCCACCCAAGGATGCTAAGGGAGCTGGTGAAAGATCTTACCAAGCCACTTTAAGACATTTGTCAGCAGTTATGGTTGGCTGGGGAGGTCCTAGATTACTGGAGACTAGTCAATGCGACACTGTTCTACAAGAAGGGCTGGAGGGATGATCTGGTGAACTACAGGCCTGTCAGTCTCACCTTGGTGCCAGGGAAGGTTATGGAGCAGATCATCTGGAGTGCCATCACACAGCATCTGCAGGATAACCAGAGGATCAGGCTCAGCCAGAATGGGTTTATAAAAGGCAGGCCCTTTCATGACAGTGACCTACTTGGTGGATGAGAGAAATACTGTGGATGTAGTTTACCTAGACTTCAGTAAAGCCTTCTACACTGTCTCCCTCAGCATTCTCCTGGAGTAACTGGCTGCACATGGATTGGTACACTCAGTCCCCTCTGCTGGGTAAAAAACTGGCTGGATGGCAGAGCGCAGAGTGCTGGTAAATGGAGTTAAATCCAGTTAGCATCCAGTCATGAGCGGTGTTCCCCAGGGGTCAGTACTGGGATCAGTCTTGTTTAATATCTTTATTGAAGATCTGGATGAGAGGATTGAATACGCTCTCAGTAAGTTTGCAGATGACACCAAGTTGGGCAAGAGTGTTGATCTGCTGGAGGGTAGTAATGCTCTTACAGAGGGATCTAGACAGGCTGGATCAATGGGCTGATGTCAATGGGATGAGGTTCAACAAGGCCAAGAGCCATGTCCTGCATTTTGACCACAACAAACCCATGCAATATTACAGATTTGGAGCAGAGTGGCTGGAAAGTTGCTTGGCAGAAAAGGACCCCGGAGATGTTGGTCGACAGCTGGCTGAACATGAGCCAGCAATGTGCCCAGGAGGCCAAGAAGGCCAAGAGCATCCTGGCTTGTATCAGAAATAGTGTGGCCAGAAGGGCTAGGGAAGTGATCGTTCCCTTGTACTTGGCACTGGTGAGACCACACCTTGAATGCTGTGTTCAGTTTTGGGCCCCTCACTCCAAGAAGGACATTGAGCTGCTGGAGTGTGTCCAAAGGAGGGCAACGAGGCTAGTAAGGAGTCTAGAGAATAGGTCTTATGAGGAGCAGCTGAGAGAACTGGGGTTGTTTAGTCTGGAGAAAAGGAGGCTCAGGAAAGACCTTATTGCTCTATACTGCTACCTGAAAGGAGGTTGTAATAAGGTGGGGCTCAGTTTCTTCTCCCAAGTAACAAGTGACAGGACTAGAGGAAATGGCCTCCAATTGAACCAGAGTAGGTTCAGATTAGATTTTAAGAAGAATTTCTTCACTGAGAGGGTTATCAGGCTTTGGAACAGGCTACTCAGGGAAGTGGTGGAATCACCATCTCTGGAAGTGTTCTAAAACTTCTCAATGTGGTGCCTGGGGACATGGTTTAATGGTGGGCGTGGTAGTCAACGATCTCAGAGCTCTTTTCCAACCATCACAATTCTATGATACTGTGATCCTGAGGGGTCCCCAGCTAGGATGTAGCCTTGAGAACCCTTAGGAGGACACAGGGCTCTGGTCACTTACAGAGCAATGAAGGTTTGAACCTCCAGAGTGCTCTGGCCACTTACATAAACCCTATAGACAGGTTCTTTAAAGAGCTGCTGTCCTCCATGAAGAGCAGATAGGGGTTAAATCAGCTCTGTTCTTGAGCTACACTGAAAAACTAATTTCCTACTGACACAGGCAGCAATAAGGCATCAGTTACAGAAGTCCTGGGAGGTGGTGCCATTGGCGGCTACTGCAAGACTTGTAAGGACACATCAGGACATCTCTATGAGGGTAATCAGAGCTGGCATGGACTCAAGAGACAAGATGTAGTCAGGACAGGTCAATTTATTAATCCTGTGTCCCTCCCTCCAACTGTCAGTCTCCAAAATCTATCATATGTAAAGGTTTGTGTGACCTGTCCTTGAAGCCTCCCAAAGGGGAAGGCTCCACTGTTTCTCCAGGCAACCTGCTCTGGTACATCATGGTAGGGAATAGGAGGCAGGACCTTGTCACAGTTGGGGTGGTCAAATATACTACACGGGTTTCATCTTCTGGTGAAGCAGCAAATTCAAGTCTCTTTATTAACTACAAGTGCCTTCTTATATACCTTTTCTCTAGCACATGTGTCTCTTTGCTACTGGTTACATATAACCATAATATGGCACCATTGGTTAGCATTTGCATATTGCCAAGTCATCTCTGCATTGCTACACCCCTGCTCTGTGGTACATTTTACTATCTCCAAGGTCACTCCTGACTCCATAACCTCCACAGGACCTGATCCCAAACTACAGGAAGGCAAGACCAAGGAGCAAGAATGGAGGAGCACATCTTCTCCAAGCAGCACGGCGAGCAGCCAAAAATAAGCAGTAAGATTGTGTTGTCTGCCGTAGAGTGGGGGGAGAGCATTAATTGGGTTAAGTGGCCACCCTGTAACTCTCCTGGCCCTTTATTGCTCACAGGACAGAGTGTTGCTTGTTGCCATCTGCAGCCAGCGCAGGCTCCACGTGGAGGGCCAGAGCCACGGGGGTGAGGCTGACACTGCTCCAATGGCTTTCAATAGAAACAATGTCAGGCACTCAAAAGTGAGGAGGACTGCCTTGATGTATTTAGCACCATAACCCCCCTTGAAAATAATGAGAACTAGCTCCTTTGTGGGGCTGGGGCTGAATAGGTGTAGTAAATCTTGTCGCCTTTAACTTCTGTGTCTGAGGAGCTGGGTGCTCCTCATTCATTTGTTAGAGCCTGAACCATGTCATAGTGGGAAGGGCGTGGTGGTACCTTCTAACGTGCCCGTGATAAATCATTTTATGCAGACTGAGTTTTGGTATGCTTATAATCCCCTGCCTGTATGTTCACAATGTCTAGCCTTATTAAGGGCTTATGGCCTTATCTTTATTTTCCCACAAACCACACGCATGTAATGCATTCATTTCTTTTCCCAGCTGTACATGCTTTTGCTAGTCCATGTAGTTTAACAAGGGCTATGGGGATGTGCATAGACTTCTCACTATCTCTTGAGAAAGAAAAAAATCATGTTTCATATTTCCAGGCTTCTGTAAAAATCACCATAGCTAGCTGGAATCTATACTAGCTGGATGCTTCCACTGTGAGAGAGCCAGGTCAGTCACCAGGACAACTCCACCCCTAGCCAGGGCAGGCTATAGGAACACACCAATGGAAAAGGGCAGGATCCAGTTGACACATCACTTATTATTTCAACAACAAAGGTGCTCAGATAAGCAAAGATTAACTCAGAGCTTCATTGATAATGTAGAAAACAATGGCAGGTGAAATGGCCTCCTGGCAAATGAGAAGCAAAGTTCTCTGATCTTTGAGGTTTTCATCCTGAGGTTATGTGAGCTCTCAGGTAGGAGGTCATCAGGAGAGAGACATCTTCTGTGCTCTCCTGGTGCTGCCCAGAGTTAGTTTCAGAAGGACTGAGGCTCAGTCTGGTGTTGAAGCCTGCTCTCATCTTCTTCAGGGATGTCACTTTGAAACCTAACAAGTCTGGTTAAGCATATGCAAGCTATTCTTTTCTGAAAGGCTGCTATTTGACCGATGGGGTGTATTTTCACGTTAATGAAAAGGCTAACCAGCTGCTAGGTTTAAGATATACTGCCTCCAAAAAAGAGAATCTGACAGCTTTTTAGAGAAAAGGCTCACAGATTTTGTTTTTAGATAGGAGCAAAACATCATGTTTTATTCTGTCCTCATTTTCAGGAACTGTTCTGATGGAAAGGAAATAGTGAAGGAAAAATAAGTCCCAAGTTTTTAATGACCTTTTAAATTTGCAACTGAAAATGAGACTAAAGAAGGAAATACCTTGGGGAGAATTACTAATTGGAGGTGCTTGCTTTCTCTTCCCCTCTGCAGATAGAATGAGGCAAGAATGCCAGTTTATTTCTATATTTCATTGGATTTAACATGTTTAGGAAAATTTTTGGTCCTCCATGTGTTGTTATCATGACCCACACTTCAGTTCTTAGGCTTAACAGAGTGCTAGCACTGCATTCCTTCTTTCAAATCAGATCCAAATACAATGGAGTTTGTCTATTCCTTCTCCCTAGGTAAAGGAACTGAAAGAATAATTATCATCTTGATAATTTTGTTTTGTGCCAAAAAGAGAATCTGAAAGCACATTTAAACAAGAGTCCTCATACTTCATGACATCCAACTGGTGAGAAGGACAAGGCTCAAGGCCATCTGCCCTAGCTGCTCCTGACATCTGCTATCCTAACTGGCCAGCCTGAGGACCAGAACGAGTTACTATTAATTATTGAAGGCAGTATTTTCAGTACTGGCTTCTTTAGCAGGGGTCAGTGTAATGTCCATTCAGTTGCAGACACACTGAAAACTAAATGCATGACCCCAGTTAGAGTTCATTGTAGAGACACAGATCTGGGCCATGACCTTAGAAATAACTAAGCCTGTTTTGCAGGAGCAAGAAGGCATAGAATTACCTATTAGAATAAAGTTTCTGTCTTCAGAATGGGTGTCCATATAGATCAGCAACTGTTACCATAAATAGGTGGAGAGATATCTGAGGATGAGCAACAGCAGCACCTAACCACATAGATTTTTAATTTTTTTTAGATTAATGATCTTTTCACCTGTAGTAAGCATCAGGTCAGAGGCTGGAGGGAGTGTTGTCTCATCTGGTGGGCCAACTGCAAGACTGCAACATCCAGTGTCCTCAAGAAAGCAGAATGGAGGAGAGACTGGGGAAAGCAGTGCTGAGAATATAACTGACCATGAGGTGGGACAGATTTTTTACATTTTTTGTTAGAACATTTCTTAGTTCAGGTAAATGGAGATGAACGGAGTGATGGAGCCTGTACCTGGACACAGAGGTGTTGGAGATGCACACAGGAGTGGGCAGTGAGGGTGCAGGGATCTCCATGTGCTTTCTGCCTGTCAGGTGCAATACACTACTGTGAATAGAATGAGTCACTGAAGCAAACAGAAAAACTGGCTGATTTAAACTGACATTTCCAGATGCTCACTGTGGCACTGTTGTTAAAAAACACCTTAGGGAGCAGGAAACTGGAAATGTCCATTTGAGATTGCAGTGCTTTGGGACAGATTTTGACATCCTGCCCAGAAGCATAAGAGAGCATGGGGGTCTAAAAGCATCCCCTTGCAGAAAGAGGCCCAGCTCACAAAGCTGTTGCCCCTGCAGCTTTGCCTCTCTTAACTTGCCCAAAATGTGCCACACAACAGAACAGAACCACTTATGCCACTGACTAAATCTCTGGAACTGCTGTCAAGCGATAATGGTTTGCTCTGGTGTCACAGTGAAGTCCTCAGTGCCAATTCTCTTCTGGTTTTCTGCTACTTGGAGGTGAGAAAAGGCTCAGGAAGAGTTTCTCCAGTTTTTCAGGTACCCCTTGCAGGTGCTCCTAACTGTTATCCACAGGTCACCATTAGTAACAGGTCTGTCATGGTGACTAGCATCCACCCCCATGTACTCCCATCCAAGAAGGAAAGGAAAAGAAGCTAGCAGGCACATTTACACTGTCAGCATGCCCCCAGTAATAGTATATCCTGCCATAAAATGCAGAAATGCAGCTCTCCTATAGTGTCCAAGATCACTCATAGGGTGACTGTGCAGCTCCTGCTACAAGGCTGACTGAAGACCCTGTGTCAGTATGAACCTGTCAACACTTGACTTGAATCTGCTTCAGATCAATGTAACAAGGGTTTGCCAGTGCACAATATGCATATATACTAGTAAGCTATAAAACTTTTTAAAACACATTATGTCCTTTGGTCTCACAGGAGATTGTAAATTTGTACTTTGCAACCTGAAGTTCTCACTGACATGCTGAATCTTGTATACAATATGATAAAATGGCTGAACTAACAAAAGCTACTCTAGTGACAAAAATCAATCAAGATCATTTTGTTGCAATTTTGCTTCAGGAGGGAAAGTTCCAGTACTGTGGGATGGACATTTTGGTCTTTTTGAAACTAAATGTTTGTGTTTCCTGTTGGAGTCTTAATTACTCATCATGGTTCTGTGTGTTGTATTACTTTGAATTCGTGTTGTATTAAACATTTTCATACAAATGGAGGTAAATAAAGATGAAACAGTATAGAACAGCTTTGTCAACCCAACAGGCAACGTCTGAATTTTCATGATTTTAAAAATTTATTTATTTGTGAGTGGCCTCAAAATCAAATGTTTTTCAGATCTTTGCTTTTAGAAGAATTGCCATTGTCCACATAATAGTAATAGAACCTCGGGATGACCTGTGGATATTCTCTGAAATGTCCTGAATAGATAAAGTATGGTACCAGACATAAGCATGCCCAAAGCAAAGGCTGGGATGTAAACCCTTCTCCCCACTTCTGTATGTTGCATGGTTTGTAGGAGCATATGACAGCTTATGGGAAATCTCCCAGAGCATGTGTGTGGAACATCAGTTTTCCTGACAGTGGAAAAAACCTCTACAAATGCACGGCTTTTTCAGCCTCTTTAAGAGGATTAAGGCCCAAGCTCATGCCACTCTTGGAAAAGCAAGAGGATACTTCTGTGATCAGGATACCAGCAGGACCCAGGCGGAGGGCAGAAGCCAAGATGCTTGAGTTGGAGGTCTTTGTGCCACCTCTGTATTCATATCTTACAGTTGTAAGTTTAGCTCTATAAATCATTGAGCTTTTCCTTTTGTGATTGGTCCCATCCCCTCCCTTCCAAATATTTCTACTTGATTTGAAATTTGTTTTCCTCTAAACTTTTAGATTTGCAATCACAAGAGATACATTCCTCATCCTCACATCTCATGAGAAAATTAAACCTGTCATTTAAAAATAGCCAACATTTCTGTTGAAGGTTATTTGTTTGCCAAAGCATATACTCCTCATTAAAATAAATATAGGAAGCAAGGAGCCCAAACTTTGTGGCAGTGCAGGTTATGGGTAATGATGGCAAATTGTCTCAGGTAAGCACAGGGCAAGGCTGCTGAGATACGTCTTTTTGCTCATGAAAATAACAGGCAAAGCACTGAAGCAAGGGAGAAAGTACAGAATATTGCAAAGTTGTCCTTCTTCACTGTCTTTGTTTCAGCTTAATTGGACAAAACTCTATTTAGCTCTGCTGCTATTGAAAAAACACATATAGTAATAATTTTATGAGAAGAGAAAAAAGAGTGGTTAGGAATTCACCACCATCCTCATTAGAAGGACCCCAAAGCCTTTGTCTCCCAAAACCATGGACACTTACTGCAAGAGTATCTTGAAAGCCTAAGCACAGTCCAAAGGCAACATCTTATCAGCATGGGCTAGTGTCTGAAAAGACAGACTTGTACTCCTGTGGAAGAGCACAAGTGAAAACATGATAAGGGAGAATATAAGAGACGTGAGGGGAATAAATGAACCTGTGTCTTAGGGAAGAAAACAGTTCAAGGCCTAGCTTATCAGGAGAAATACAGCTACATTTACAAACTGCCAGATATCTGCAGCTTGGCATAAGATGGAGTTGTCAGCTACAAATGACAGAGGGATGAGGACGTCCTCACCACCTCCCTCATAAGAAAGCCAAACCATTCCTGGCCAGGAGCAGGCATGGGAGCTAAGGGAGATCTGTTTTAGCAGCTTGTAAACCTGAGCTCAAAACTCACTTTATCTCCTACACTGTTTTTGACCAGGACCTGTCTTTTCTTGCCTCTCCCAAAGGCATGAGACAGATGAGCAATGACAAAAACCTGATGGTACTGATGAAGCAGGTAGAGGGCTTCCTTTTTCTGTATCCATTTGAAGAAACTGAATAAAGGCATGCATGAGATTTGTCTTTAACTTCTATACATATGCATATATCCTGAAATGTCAGGAACTCAGGGCTTCTGCCTATTCCATTGTTTATGTGAGAAGGTGTCCTGGAGTGTACTCTGCACACTAAGAGGGACAAATGCCGCAACAATCTTATGTCATCATTGATGCTATAAATGTAGTCCTCAATGCAGTATTAGAGGTATTGCTTTAAACAACATCCTAAATAGCCAACCTGTAACTCTTTTGGTGGTTTTCCATGGACACTGCTATATTCCCTCATGCCTATCAGACAGGGGATCCTGGAAGAGAGAAGGCAGAAGAGAACTTGCACTCATGGAAATTGAAGACAGACACTGTATGCAAAAGCACCTTATTCAAACAATGATCAGCTTTACTGAAAATCAAACATATATCATTTGGTTCTTCAGCTTTCTGAAGTTCTTTTCTAACTAATTGGAAACTAATAAGGAAATGAATTTACATTCCTTTTAGACCTCATGCGTTGCTGTCACATGCTAACTTTTGCTGCTTCTTCAAAAGCCACAAGTAATTAATAATATGAGATTTTTCACTCTCAGTCATGTCAACCTGAGTGGACTCACATCCAGACAAATTTTGTTCTTTATCAGTGCAAAACCAAAGTCATAGGGACACAGTCCAACAGGTATATTATTTTACCTCCTGTCTCATGGCATTGCTGACAAGCTTATGTGATTCACAGCAACTTCAGGAAGTGGGATTTAGATCTATGAAAGTGAGCATACAGAAATAAGTGTGCACAGAGGGCTGGTCCTGAGGTGTTAAATTGCATGTAAATCTACCACAGTATAATCCAGACACCCACCAGGCACTACCAGTGGTAAATAAACTAAATCTACAGATTTAGGCAGCTGGAAGTGTTGTGACAGTGTTGTACAGAATCTGATGCTGTCAAAAGAGCTTGAATTAGGTTGCATGTAGACATGTCCATGTGTGTTGTTTGACCTGTTACAGCAATTAGATATGACATAGGTAGGACTCCTGCTCAAACTACATGGAACAAGGAAAACAGCAAATACTTTTCAGACCTAGGCTACATGTGCTTAATTAGATTGAACTTGTACAAGGAAAAATGCCACCCATCTCGCCTCATAGGGGCACGCTTCTCTATGAAAGAAATTAATGTACTTTTCAGCCTCCATAACACACTGCAGTCCTAAGTGCTCATAAATCCCATCTAAGCGAGGACACGAGAGATGCTTCAGATATTAGTGTTCCTTCCTTGCTCATACATACAACAGACGTGACAGAAGCCAAAGCAAGCCTTTCTTCTCTGATGTTTTTCAAAGAAACTATGCCCACAAGTCTCTGTGCCATGAACATACCCACCCAAAATGATGAATGCGGTAAGAGCCTTTGAAGTTCAATGAGATCTGGCTTCTTCCCACGATGTGATAGAGCATGAACTCAAATCCATGGGAGTCCCCAGAGGACAGTCCCACACCAGCAGCCCCTCCTCCTCTGCTCATCATCTCTGCTGTGGCACCATAAGGGCTGCAGGTGGTTTCCCAGGAGGAAGACCACAGGCAGTTTCAAGCTCTGAGAATTAACTCTTACTCACTGTATTATAACTGAAGGTCACAAAGCTCATTTGGTTGTGCTTGGGTGGTAAGTGGGCCTCTGTAATTTGTTCTAGTTTTGTTTCCTGCACTGATTTTGCATGGATCCCAATGCAGAATCTAATCTAGATAAGGCAAGAAGCACAGACCCCATCAGCAGTATCCACACAGTTCTGGTCACTGCTGTCATTTGAAGTGACCCTTGGACTCTGGCCAAACTCCAGAAAACAAACTGTGGCAGAAGTAACCAAAATTACCTCCTCCCTACAAGACAGAATATATACTTACTCTCAGCTGCCCTCCAGACCACATTAGGCCTCATTTCTGAGATGATGAGAAACTCTTAGGGAGACATGTCTTGGCTCAGCCAGGAGTTATCAGCTCACAATCAATCAGTTGACTGATGCAGTTCTACAAATGGTGCTTTACAGGGGCCATGCCATATAATCACAAGAATGCCTTGATCTTTACATCCTTGACCATCCATAGTTTGAGAAATAAAAAAACTAGCCAGGTGCTAGCCCATTAAGGCTGGAGACATCTGGACAATTGTTATTCAGATGCACCAAAATAAGCCCATCACCCCTGGGTGATATTTCATGTGACTTCTTCCACCTAGCTCTGCTGTGTTGCTGGAAGTATGGCTGTTTTGTCCTATTATGCTTAAACACAACCAGCTACTGGTCATCAAACTGCTCTGAGGGAGCTGGGATGGTTCACAGTAAATGGACAAGCCCTTCTGCATTGGCAGAGGGGACCCTTCTTGCCCCATTGTCTGTTTCTCCCTACCCCACACCCTGAACCATTTATGGACACCCATGCCACCAAAGATACTGCCAGGAAGCCGTGGGACCAAAACTCCATGTGTTTTCTCTGTGGCAGGGTCCTGAAGACAGCTCAGGTGAGGTCATGTCACCCATCAGCAAACAGCTAGAAGTTGAAACCACACTTCTCAGGGTTCACCTTCAAACTTGCTTGTAGTGGGATTTCTTTCTCTTCTGAATGCAGGCAAGTACCAGCTGGACCTGCACAAAGGTTTGATGAGCTTCACCCAGCCCAAGCCTTTCCTGCACGGAAGAAAAAAATCCCACCACCCAAAAATATGGCCCAATGTCTGGGTGTGCAGTATGCATATGAGGTGGATTTACTGCAGAGCTGGACTTAAAGCCACCCCATCTGGATCTGTTATCTGCTTGGTAACCCGAATTTTCTCATGACAGAAGGTCTGCTTCTCCTCTGCTGGAGAAAAACACAACCAATAACAACAACAAAAAACAACCAAATCAAAACAAGTGTTTTTATTAAACTTGCATGCACTTAAGCCATTTCTTTGAACCTTTACAATTCAGCAAGTGTTCACTGGCGATGAATGTCTTCATCTGGCTTTAAAAGGTGGAAACAATGTCGTACACTTAAATCCCTTAACTGGAAATTTCTTGCCTTTCATTTGTTTAGCCACAGTAGAGAAAAGACTAGTCACAAAACTTTCCTCTGCGCCTAAGAAGATTTCTCCTTTGAAGCAGCAACAACAATAATACTGTAATAGAAGTAAAGCCTGCTCTTCTTACACCAAGCATATTTTCTCCTGAAGAAACGTGCTGCAATTGCAATGACAAAGTAGGGCTTGCTGAGCAGGGCCGTCTCCCCCTGCTACTTTGTGTTGAACTTTTACAAGCAAGCCATAAATACATAGATACCAAAGAGTTAATTTGCGTTTTTAAACCTCCTTCCCAATATCCTCTCTCATTCCTGCATAAAATCCCCATGTCCAGACATCAAATCAGTAAACCCTGTTGCCTGTCAGAGAATACAATGTCAGGCCATTAGTATGTTAATAAGTCCGGAGGGTGACAGGTGGCCTAGTAGACAGCTCAATTAAGCTGCTCATTAAACACACGCTAACGAACAGCCAAGGCAGGGCCTGAACAGCACCATTCTGTAATGACATGATGTCAGAGTGAACAAATGAGGAAAAATAACAAAAACATTACAGCAGTGACAGACGCCACTAATAGGGACCCCTTGCACTACATCAGCCCTCAAATCAATGAGCAACAGGGATCAAAAAACTCGACCCAACATTCTCAGGGGACTGAATACACCAAGATTTTTTTGGTCAGGTTTTTTCCTCTCTCTCTCCTTTTTTTTTTTTCTTCTTAACTAAAATTATCACAGAATATCACAAATTAATAACTGGGAGGGGGAAATGTGGGGGGGAAATAAAAGGGCAGAATTTGTTTCCTGTAAGACAAAACCATAAAATGTGAAAACTGTGAAAGGTGAGGTCTGAATGAAAATCATTATTTAATGGGATATTCATTTAAATTTGATTGGCATTTTTTTCTTTTATCTTGCCTTTTCCCCCCCTTTTTCTGAAGCCTTCAGGTTCGAATGATTTGCCATACCTGCTCTGCCTACTCATTCGCCATAGGTCACCCCACCATTTAAGGAGTGCAGAGAAAACTTTTAAAGTGCAGATTTGTAGCTATTATTTTTAAAAAGGGGACTTCCAGCAGCTGCTAGAAAAAATCCCATCATTTTCAAGTAAGGAAGTAAGGAGCTTTCTGGATAATAAATTCAAGCTTCCAACTGGTGCTGAAATGACATTTGAGTCCTGCATTGCTAAACTAATAGGCTGGTTGACCATTATAAGGTCACGACCTTAGCTCTCATCCTAGCTGCAGAGCTGTGTTAAGTTAATAACTGATACCTCACTGTGTTTCCTTAAAGGTCTAACTCAAGATTTGCACTAATAACTACGATAATCAAGTTGTGCTGCAAAGTGAATTCACAGCAGCAACTTTCAGATATAAAAAAAAAAAATAGATCATTTGGAAGATATTAATAGGTGTGGAAGCAGCTGCAGCAGCAAGCAGGCTTGCAGATGCAAGTCTTCCATAATATTTAGGAAGCCTGTTAACTGATGCCTACAGCTTAACTGCATCTCCTTAACTGTAGGAGTAGGCCAGATTCAGCCCCACACACGCCAACAGGCAGCAGGGCTATTTGCTGCCGCTCACATCTCGTACAGCATCTTGCAGTACCTGCCCAGGCAAAGTGAGTCCAAATGGCTGTCCTGTATCAAATGATTGATTTTTCACAGCCCTTTTGGCCTCCCACAAATAAGGTAGCTAGTAGTGGAAAATGAGTACTAAAGGGTGTGAGCCCAGTGGGTGTTTCTGGGCAGAATCCAGCTGTGACAGAGACAATGATGCGAGGCAGACATCAGATGTCAGATTAGTGTTGGGTAACAAAACAGCACGGCTTGCCCCAATATGGTAACAAAAAATGAACACAGCTGAGGACAAGCTCAAATGCTGTGTTGACACTGCTTGTGCAAGATTTACACATCTCCTCCTACCACTCTGGCTTCTGAGGAAGGATTGTTTTAACTACTCTAATTTTAACCTGACAGTGTTAAATTAGTATGAAAACTTGAGTACAGATCAGTTCTCACAGGGCAATGGCTGGATTAAATGCACTCATCTGAGTGGTGCCAGAAGAATAAGTAATGGAAAATGGAAGATAAACAGCTCTTTTCTTCAACCCTTTGTTAAAGCTCCAACAAAGTCAAGGGAGCTGCATCAGTGGAGAAAGTAGCACTTCAGCACTTGTTACTTTCTTCCAGGAACCATCTCGCACTTCTTTCACATACACAAAGTACTGGCTAAAATGGTGTATGTTATCTTACTTCACCACTGCAATGCACAGGTACACTTTGTTTGCCATGCACTTAGGTCACTGACTCTGTTGTTCTGATTTGGGTCTTCTACCTCTTTTCTGCAGCTGTGTCTAGGTTCAGGACTGGACAGAAAGCAGTTTTGCCCTAAAGAAGCAATTAAAGTTTCTGTGGCTGCTTCGGCCTCAAATATCTTTCTGGTGTAACACAGCAAGAAGCAACACTTAGAATACAGAGAAGGGCCATTAAAATGATTAGGGGACTTGAGCACCTCTCTTACACAGAGATGCTGAGAGAGCTGAGCCTGTTTAGCCTGGAGAAGACTGAGAGGGGCCCTTATCTGTACTTATAAGTATTTAAAGGGTGGGTATCAGGAGGACGGAACCAGTCTATTTAATGTAGTACCTAGTGACAGGACTAGAGGCAATGGGAAAAAATCTAGCACACAGGAAGTTCCATCTTAATATGAGGAGGAACTTTTTGCTTTGGGGGTGGTAGAGCACGGGTACAGGCTGCCCAGGGAGGTGGTTGAGTCTCCATCTCTGGAGATATTCAAAACCTGACTAGACACTGTCCTATGCAACCTGCTGTAGGTTATTTTGCTCTTGCAGGGGGGTTGGACTAGATGATCTCCAGAGGTCCCTTCCAGCCCATAAAATTCTGTGAGTCTGCGATTCTGTGTGGTTCTGTAATCTTGAAGTGCAAAATGAATGTAGCAAAAAAGCCCATGTATTGAGTGCCAGTCAAAGCATAAGCATTCGTGGTGTCCGTAAAGCTTCAAAGAGCTGTAAACTGAGATATATTAAACTACATTGAACTGGACCAAAAGTAATGCGGTGTCATGCCTACAGACTGTGAGACATGATGTAATATAAGCCTATTTGTACTGGCAGCAGCGATGTTCAACATCAGCAGCCAAGTTACAACTGCTACTTTAGAAGCAAACATAACCCTGAACAAGAAACCACTTTAATATAATGAGGAACAGCACTGAGCTGAATGTGCCACCAAACCCTCCAAAGTCAGCCCTCCTCTTCCTCCCAGTGCCCTCCCAGCATCAGAGGGCATGGGAACTTTCTTGGGGACAAACACCACCAAACATCACTGCATCTGTTTGGTATTCAGTACATTTCCCTTGCAGAAAACAGCAGGAAGTTCAGGATGCATACCTGTTAGTAAGGATATACTTCTGTATTTTGGAAGATCTGGGCTCTGTGCCACACATATGTTGCTCTTGGCTTTCTATGGGATCCATCATTCTGAATAGTCCCCCTGTACTTGTCCTATAGTGGTTGGTCCCTTTTAGATGGAGAGCGACTGGATCACAACTGAGAGAAGGAAATGCCTTCTGTGTTTGTACCATGTGTCTTACCATATGCTGGCGGGTAGACAATATGCTAAATAATTATTTTTAGAGATATCTGTAGCAAGGTTTGTAACAGCCAAAGGGAAAATCGAGTCTGAGAAGTGCTCTCAGAGCTGGCCATGCACCAAAGGAGAGTGATGGGTAATGGGAAGTTCCCAACAGCAGTAGTACAAAAGCCCAAGAATTGTAAAAGAGCAGAGAAGTATCTGGGGATGTGCTCACATGGTTCTTTTACAGATTCATCTTTCCAAACATCTCTGTAGCCCCTTTTCACCCAGAAATGGATAAGTGCCACATGCAGATTTTACAAACAGTTCATGTGAGGCAGGGTAGTGCCAACATGACCTGGGGATAAAGCTGAAGATGAGAAATCAATGCTTACAAAAGAAAAGTTTAAAGATAATGTGAGGAAGGCATTTTCAGAAAGAAAATCAGATTAACTGCTTACTGAAGTTGCAGCAAGTCCTCTCCACAGTGACTTCAGCTTCACTGAAGGACAATTTCCTCTGTGTCTGGCAAGAGCTCACAAGAGTTGCTTCCTGGGATTAAAGTTTGCCCTGCTGTAATACCTCCCAAAATTTTCCTATCATAAACCCTGTCCCAAAGTTTGAAGGTGTTGACTCTCATTTCTTCCTTCCTCTGACCTAAGTGGGCACTGGCGAGCGTTTTCCTGCCTGTGGGGATAGAGGACTGCATCTCAAAGCTGCCCCCAGGACCACCACGATGGCCCCTTGGGGATCTTTCTCATCTGACAGATGTGGATGGACGACATGAAGGAAGGCACTCAGGCAACCTCATTTCCTTTGGGGTGTGTGAGTTTCACACATTCTCAGGGACCTTATCCTTACTTAACATTGATTACACCAACTTAGGGAGCAGCTTTCAGTATTTAACTCCTTGTCACTGATCAGTGTGTAGCCATACATCTTATTTACTAAACACTATTCCAGTTCTGCTCTGTGGAGAATCATCTATGTCCTCATGGGCTTTCCTGTGGGCACAGCACCATCAGCGTGCCCCACAACTATTAACCTCCACCACTCCTGTGTAAAAGGTGGCAGACAGAGGAAGAGAACATATTCCTTGAGTGAGCTGAGGAACAGGGTCACAGCCAAAAGTAGTAACTAACAAGAGGGCTTTGTTGTTTTGTATTCTAGCATTACCTGCATTTCATTAGTCCACAGCATCTCCCTTTACCAATGCCAACTGCAGCTGAGATGCATCTCTGAGCATCATCATATTTCTTGTTGAGGCAAGTTCTTCACCCCATCCATTGTCAGGCTGGCCTGTCCCACCTCCCTACTCTTTCCCCAAACCCAGCATCTTCCAAAACTCTAGCTTCATGTCCTTGTTTTAGTCCTGCTATTGTTACCTACCTCCTTCCATTATCTGTGTTCCAGCCCCGATCTTTTCTGGTCTCACCACTCTGAACTTCCTGGCCCAGACCCAAGGTCTCTCAGCTCTGAGTCCCAAAATTAGTTTCTGTCTCATCTTTGGCTGTTTCCAAGTCTCTATCCCAGTTTCCTTGTCCAGTTATACTCCTTCCTCACCTCCAAGCAGGCTAATACTCATCTTCTTGATATTAAGCCAGGCAGATTCCCTCCTGCGTATTACCGGTAGCAGAAGAGATGATGCTCTCCTGCAGGTTGAATCCAGGTCAAAGGCTCCCTCATCAGACCAAAGAAAATTTTAACTGCAGAGATTTTTCTCTGTGAATATATCAAAAGTCATAGTTGGCTATGGAGCATACCCAAAACCAATAGAGTTTTTCAGGAAATGGAATTGCTAAAATTGACAAGGGCTTTATTGAGCTTGTGCAAAACTTTCATTAATATAATTTTATGATTTCTCCAGATTTGGCTTCATTTTTGGAAGGCAATAAAATACAAATCCCCAATAAACAATCATTTTTCCAAATTCAGATAATTCAGATCTTTCTGTGAAAATCCCTATGCCTCTGTGCTTGGGAAATGTAAAAAAAATAATATTTGCACAGAAAAAAATCTGTTTTGTTGTACTTCTCCATGAGTTGTATTTCTGTAATATTTCCTAACTACTTGGTTTGGAGTTTTCCAAGCCAAGAAGACATCTATGCAAAAAATACCTATTCAAACAGTAACATTTGTCAAAAGTAGGAACAAAAATAAATAGGCCCTTATGTCAGAAAGAGAAGGCAGATGATGAAATGGGTGTGAGTTGAGGGGCTAGAAAGAGAATGTAAGTGAGAGGACAGAGTAATGTCTTGAGGTCAAGGTGATATTTGGAAGGGTTTGATTTGTGTTAGGCTCCAAAGATACAAAGATACCATTTCTACTGGAAGGATGATTCTTGCATCTATGTGTGTGGGAGTAGAATTTGAAACAACTGAATACTACATCTTTTCACCAAGTCTTACTTTTTGGGTAAAGGTGTATTTGTCTTGTTGGTGTAAAAGTCTAGCTTTGTTAGCCCCAACCTACTGGAACTGAAGCCTTTCTGGAGGACTTGGAAGGTTTGCTCCCATGGTGAACTATACCTTCAGGCCACATGGAAAGACCTGGTCACAAGCCCTTGGCCATGACTGTCAGCTCACTTTACCTCTTTCTTGGACTTAGTACTCCCAAAGGATGTATCAGCAGCAATGCAGAAGACAGCCAGAGCCTAGGTATCAGAGGCCTTGGCACATGTCCTACCAGCTGACATAAGAGTGGTGTTTGCAAACTGCACGCTGTACCTGTGTTGCAAACAAAGAAGAGCTGGCATGGTGCTCTGGCATGGCTGGATATGTGCTATGAGACTTAATACTGCCAAACAGACCAGGAGTAAGTGTATATAAATCCTGCCCAAATTTTTGTTTTAGATGCATAGGTGCATGGCCCATACCCAAGGGCTCAGCCTGTGTGTCTGGGCTCAGTGCATCCTGGCACCAGCTCTGGCTTCCTTCTGTCCTGGGTGGAGGTGCTCAGAAATACCCTCAGATCCCCCAGGCCCTTCCCCAGTATGTGCTCTACTCATCTTCTCCCAGGCAGAAAATAAGAACTTCCTTCTCACACATACCCTGCACTCTGCAACCATGTGAGGAGAATGGGGGCACTAGGCTTTCCCAGGCATCTCTGTTTTCAGCCAGCTAGAAGCATTATTCTTACCTTCACTGCTTTCCTGTTTTTGTGTTTTAGGTAAATGCTATTGTGCCATATATGCAATAAAAAGGGCTTTAGTGGGACTTTCAGTTGCCTAGAGTGGTTCTGTGAGCTGATCTTTGCTTGTCCCAGTGAGTATTAGTCTGTGAGATGGAGGCATTAATGAAGAAGTGAACCAACCTCATTTTGTAGTATTCTGTGTTGGCTCAAAAGATGATACATACCAAGTTTTCCAGATCTGCTGGGAATAGTCTGCATGCTAAAAGTAAATAAGCAAAGGCTTTAAATCTTACTGCTACATAACAGCTAAAATATTGCCTGTGATTAAAGTCTGGTAAATCAATATTATCTTTGCAACATTATTAAAAGGTAACGAGCTAGACAGTGCCAGGTGAGGCTCCTGGACATCAAGGATGCAGGGTGATTTTACCTACATGGGATGGTTCCTGGAAGAGCTTCCTAAGGTTCAGGAATTTAGAGTTAGGGGGGTTTAGAGCAATTTTTTTTTTTGGCTCTCAACACAGGCTTGTGCTGCTTTAAGGATCCAGAAATTCAGTGAGATTTCAGAGTACCAGCAGGAGAACGAAGGGAGAGACTGAATCTCCACAAATTCTCCTGACTTTGGCATCTGGTAGTTAGCACCAAGCGCCGAAATGACACCTTTCTCTCATCATCCTCTTGGTGAATCTACCTTGTCCGCGTCAATGAAAGCGGACAACTCTCTTGCCTTTTAGGAACACAAGTTAAGGCGGTCCCCTTGGTGTTCATCATGCTTACATAGAGACAACACAACTTCTAGAAGACCAGAGCAGGCTTCCAAAAGCTTAATGTCAAGGACACTTTTTCTGGAGGAAATGTTACCTCCCATTAAGGCTTTGAGACCGCAGTATTTCTTCTAGCACATGCTGCATTTCTCACACCAGGCTCCCTTATGTTCAACTGGGCAGATACGACTTGTCAGTGTGCTTTGCCTTTTATAGATGCACCTGCTTGAGATGCAGGAAATAGCACAATGGGTGGAAATGTTTCCATTCACCATGACAGTGGCTGATGAAGACCTGGAGTTACTGAAAGGGTCTTTGATGAGTCTGAGGGCATATAATGGCTTTTTGTTTGATGACAACTGTTGAATCAGGTCCCCAGCTCTCACTCTAGGAAATCTCTATTTTACTTGAAGTGTTGGTTTTCGTCTGTTTTAGAGATACCTACACAGCTATGGTCTGGTCAGGTACAACTTAAAGGGACCACCTCACCACGAATGACAGTAAGGTTTGGGAGGGTTGAGAATGCTTTGATAGAAGTGAAATACACAATTTGCACTTGAAATTGCACTTCAATGTGGATATCACTGATTTTTGGAGGAGAACTTGCAGAACCTCTAGACTTCATAGGTATTTGTGGATAGGCCTCATTTCTGAAAAAGTCAGTTGCCACCCTTGGAATGCCAATATACAAAATTGCAAAGCCCATGTTGAGCTCTCTTTCTTCTCAGAGACAGCATTTTAGCCTTCGATTGATCTTCAAATTGTTCCCAGGAGGTGGGAGGTGTGTGTGTGAATATGAGCAGAGAATGCATCTCCATGTGCTTGAAAACATATAGTATTATGATCAAGAAAATTGCATGGTCCATTAGAGTGGGTGTCAGATGAGATTTTTTTCACAGTTTTCTGAGCTTGCTATACTGGGCCCAGCGGTTAGAGGACCACTGTCTGCTTCAGTGAGATAAGCCCACCCTGCCTGTCCCCCTGCTCAAAGTGAGGAAGCTATAAGTAAATGAAGACTCAAAGCTGGTGACTGGGAAGATGGTCAGGCAACTCTGGCTTCTTCTTTTGGACTCCTTCCTGCACTAAAGCCAATAAACATTTTGTGACATCAAGACCTATCACGAGTGTGGCAGATGGATACGACTGACTCATTTCTGCGGCTGCTACTGCCCTTCCAGACCTCCTTGTTTTTGCACCCTCCGTGTTTTTGTTGCACACATTTGCATTTTTTAGTTGGGATTAGGTTCAAATCAGCCTGTTGAGTGTTCTTAATAGTTTCAGTGGACTCAGGGTAAAACCCAGGAGGAACAAGCTGAGGGCAAGCCCATGGATTTGCAGGTGATACATGCAGTGTGTAAGTTGTACCTTGGCTTTAATAAAGAATCGTGTAGAGAATGGTCACTCAAACCATAGTAACAACTACAACAGTGACAAAATCCCCTAAAAATTTCCACATGCAAAAGTAGAAGAAACCCAAAGAAACTTGCAAAACTTTGAAAATTTACTCCAGGATCAATATAAATTAAATATGAGAAGCATCCTGGATTGGATAGCCTGGAAATTCATTGGAAGAGCAGTGAGCTGCAGAAGCAATCCAACTGACCCCTTTTACCCCTCAGGGCATCTCTCTGGGGCTGTTGGTGGCTGCCTGCCAGAAGGTGCCTGTTACACGGGTGCTGCTGCTTCCTTCATTCCCTTGGAAAAGGAAGAGAAGAAGTAAGAATGGGATAACAGGCGAAAGGCACTCAGCCCTCCCCTCTGAGAAAGAAGCGATTGAGCCTCCACATGTGAGTTTGTTTTTTGATTTTCCACGGTCCGGCCCTGTGTTTAACACAGAAAGAAACTGCAGAAACTCTGACACCGATAACAACCCTCAATGTCCATAGGCACAAAGCCCAGGGCATGGTGGATTTGTCCCTGCAGACAAATGATCATCGACACGCTCTGCAAGTACTAGGATTTTGTCTGGTTTGAGGCAAAGCTGTGATTTCTTCTTAGGTTCTAAA
>VWZO01016884.1:1178352-1203352 GCA_013396975.1 Bucco capensis | reverse complement strand
CCCTTCTGTAGGCAGGTGACACAGCTCTTCCCTCCATGGTTCCTGCCCTCACAGGCAGCTGTCCTCATTCTGTCTAATACAGATGCAGGATAAAATAAAAAATAAGAAGTAAATCAATCAGTCAATAAAACCATTATGACCAAGGCAATGAAACTGCAACCACTGTCCCTCTGGCAGGGCTCTTCTCCTTGGAGGAAAAGAACTGAATGGCCCACACATTTTCCCATGTCCCTGAAAGCTGTACTCAAAACCACTTTGCAACTACGGTGCTAGAGGTGGTATTGCAATCTACACAAGCTAAAAACAGCAATATGTGAAAGTGAGTGACTTTGCTTGTCTTTGAAAGCCCTCAAGTAGCTTGGTACCTGCACTTTCCTCCTGTCAAGAAGAAATGCTTCTGCTGGGGAGGTTTTGGGTGTGTGCAATTGCGTACTGTTTTTCTGACATACTGTAAAACAATGTCCCCCATGAAAACTGACCCAAATTCAAGATCAAGAGAAAAAACAAGGAAGATGTCCAAGTCCCAGGAGAGCTAAATGCACAAAGAGGTTTTGCATAGGAGGTGTTTTTCTGGCACATGTATTATTGTCTAGGTCATCTGACATGGAAACCTTTGGTGTGCAAACTCTCTCTCACTGGTATTGTCCTGCTGTGGGGGCTAAGCCTTGGGGCCTCTCACCATGCCAGGAGATGCTGTGGCTTTGGGCTTGGTGGTCATCACCCTCCTAGCCTCCTGGGCTAGAGGCTGGGTGGCTCTATGAGCTGCTGGCAGTGGAAGACCAGCAGTTTTAAGCACTTGAGGCCAATTTTGGAAAACTACGACCAAGATGGCAGCAGAAACAGTGGCCTGTGATGTGCAATGATGTCAGGTCAGGCTTCAAGCTTGTGACCTACATGCTGCGTTGTTTGCTCTAAAACAACAGGTCAAAGTTTCCCCCTGCCTTAACGTTTAACACTTTCTGCATGGCTAATCACAGCTGGCTGTTTTTCTAATGGCATTAATTATCAGTTATATTCTTCTTTCTAATCACCAAGGCTATGTCTGCCCTGTCTTTTGCAGCCGCTTTTTGGAGTTGTGTGTGCCAGGCTATGGGAAGTCCTAGGTACATCTGGTGGAGATGCTCACTGGCTGAAGTTACTCAGGTGAGACACTGGAGTAAAAGCAGTGTATTAGCAAAATTTCTCTCTACTTTACTTAAGAGGGAATTATTACAAGGTAAATAGAGCAATTAAATATTCATATACATAAAACACAGTGTATTTATTATATATGTCTACCCTACCACAGTTTTTTATATGATCTCCAAGTAAGGTAGAAAGTGAAATCCTGGCCGTACAGGCATCTAGACTAAGATGCTTGTCAACTTGCATAAAATCATTCATCCACTGTTTTCACTGGGAATTACACTGCCTAATTAAAGTGTATCTGGAAAAACAACAGCATTTAGACCATTTAGGGACAGCAGATCAGGTCTGGTACTTAGCTGGGTAGTTCTCTTGAGCATCTTGTAGATGCAGAATGAGAGAGTGGATGGTGTGATGGCTGGGACCATGCAGGCAGTGGGGGAAAGTAGCCCTTATAAAGACATTTTCTGATGATTATTTTGGGAAACCTCCTGGCAATCCCCAGTCAATCTGCATGCTAATAGAGGTCATTTACCAAAGCAGAATACTGGGGAAAGCTTTGCATAATAAGAATGTTAGTTTGATTTGATACTAAAACTTTTCAACTGTTCAATCAAAGCCAAAGCTGAACTGGGGGGGGGGGATTGTATTGAATGCAGAAGTGGATCTGGACACTGTTTAAGCAAGCTCTTTTTGATCAATTAGACCTGTCTGTGATGTCATCTTTATTACTTATTCTAATGAGATGGGTGTTGTAAAAAGGATTGGGGAGTGAAATCCATTGATAATCTCCTTAGCACTGTGGATAATATACAAGGTTTCTCCCCCACATTGAGAGCTCTAAGCTGTTCTAATATACTTTAAGACTTCTCAGTATCTCTCTATTCTTAAAGGAAGATGATTTTCCTTCTTATGATGAGGTATAGATTTGTTCAGTCTCTCTGAATAATTTGCTTAGAGATTTACAGCTGCACTTAGTCATTTTTATTCACTGCTCTACTTTTTGTGCACAAAAGCCATGGTTTAACCCCAGATAAATGCTATCTGCTGCGGGGCTTTTTCAGTGTACTAAAGATGCAGAAGCTAGTGCAGCTGCAAACTTCCTTCTCAAGCCTCAGAGCTATATTAAACTAACTTAAGTACCTAGGCAAATATGCTGAATCTCTTGCACAGAAGAGAATTTAGAAGGAGAATGGAAATTCTGGTGAAGTATTTGCACAGCACTTCCTTGGTTTAAAACAAGTGTTCAAGATTATAATCAGGTTGTGCTAGCCACCACTTGGATCTCTCTCTAGTTTAAGAGATGCATAATGAAGTGATAAATTAATTAAAAGAAGCAAATTCATGGCACTTGGATTGGGATGTCATTACCCTTCACAATGACATCATACCTTCCTGTGTGTCAACAGGAAAGAGAAACCTAGCAGCTTTTCCAAATAAAAATGTCAAGAAAAATAATAAAGGCTTTCATGAAATAAAGAGAAATAACTTTCCAAATGAATGAAGTACAGTTAAATTGACTACTTGGATAAATTTAAGAAAGACATCAATAAACAAAGAGAAGAAAGGGAAGGAGAAAGAAAGAGGCAAAAGACAGAAAGTATAGAGAAAGACAGAAGAAGGAAAGAGAAAGAGAAATAAGACAGCAAGAAAAAAAGGCAAAGAAAGTGAGAAAGAAAGTAACAGAGGCAGAAAAAAAGAGAATGGATGAAAAGGGAGGGAGGAAGGAAGGAAAATAAAAATCTGTACACACTCCCTCTCTCACTTTTATCATCCGTGTGTATCTACTCTCTGCTGCATCAAACCTTTATATGAGCTTTTGATATGAACTATTACCGTTTTCTCCTCTGCACTTTCCCATGTCAGTTTGTTGCACTGATTTTGGGATTTCTTGGAAATCTTTCTGGAAACAACAAATGGAATTTTAAAAAAACAAAGAAACAAACAAACAACTGTCTCCCTTATGAACTTTAAGCCTCAGACTTGCAAAGACACAGGCACCTGCCCCCATCCTGTGAGTCCTGCATGTAGGCTCATTGGCTTGTTTAACTGGAAATCAAAATGCTGGATGCATGATGTGTAACTGACAGCTACTAGGATGGGGAATGTGGAGTTGCCTGTGCAGATAACATTTGAGATACTGGTGGGCTACAGATGAGGCAAGGGATAATGAAAAACAAACAAACAAACAAAAGGACAACCCAACTCACCCCAAATAAACAAAAAACCAAACAGAAAAAAAATCAGGAAAAATCCAAAGATAATAAAAGAGGATTGGGGTTTTTTTTCTGAGCTTACAGTTTTTTCCTTTAGACATAAATCAGTTTTCTTCCAAAGGAAAAGAATTCAAATGTTTCTTAAGAAACAGGAATGAAGAAGTATATGGACTTGGCAAAGAGAAATACAAAGTGAAGACTTGGTCAAACGCTCTCTCTCTGTGCAGAAGAGACTGTCTCTGCCCGCTGAAAGAGACAGAACATGAAGGGAGGGCACAACTACGTGCAATATTGAAATAATTCCAAAGGACTGGGGACCTGGAGCAAAAAGGACAGGCCTTAAGGATGCTTGTGGAAGAAAGGGGATCTGGAGGAGCTGGTGGGAGGATGGACAGGTTATGCTTCTGCTTAGTAACTGAGATATTGATGAAGAAGGATAGCTCTGCATGCCACATTGCCACACCTTGTTATTTTGCACACTGTTCAGAAAGAAAACTAGAGGAGGGGGAGATATACTATATCTTATCTCCATCCTATGAAGAAAGGCATTTAAACAAGAAAACAGGCAACCATATGGGGAAGAAAACACTGCAAATGACTTCAGAAAGGAGAAGGAGATAGGATGTTATCAGAAGCATTTGTAGAAACTGGTTGCACAGCTTAAGTCAGTAAGGAGAGCTACTGAGGAAGGGTATAGGGCTGGGAAAGTTCAGCAGAGTAAAAGCAGAGGTCTTTCCAGACACTTTATATTTTCCCTGAATTTCACTCCATTACTAGACTTACATAGCTCTGGTATACTTTTTCATTCTGGAGATCATTGGGAACTCCAGAGAGGCATCTTCTCTGCATGGAAACCACCCAGCACATCAAGGTGCTATCACAAATAGTGAAACAATGAAGAGGCTGCAAAAAAGCAGAGGGAGTTTGTGAGAAAAGAGAACAAAGGAACCTCAAAGACATGGACAAACATATGATCAGTTCTTAAAGATGGTGAACGAAGCCAAACCTGCAAGAAGGCACCTGCCAGAAGGTGATGCTAGCCCAAAGCAGGAATTGCACATCATTTTGTGAGCTAAATTAGGAGAGCAAAATCTTACATTTCTAAGGTGGTGTTGTAGAGCCATTCCTTCTCACAACTAACCCAATACTATGCAAACCAGCCAGCTGGGGAGATCTCCATCACATCCCCATGGTAGGTTGCTTCTGACACTCCACAGCCGTGGAGATGACTCTGCCTGCCCCCTCCTGGCGTGTACCCTCGCACGCTGGGAAGACTGAGCTCTCCTGGCTCATCACTAAGAAGAAGCTATCACTATGTGACAGGTCTCATATCTTCTCCTAGACACTGCCTCGGTCCCCACCTTGGGGAGCTGAGTCCTTTGCCTCTGGTGGAAGAGCAGGGACAGCCCAGCCTGGAGCAGTGGAGGTTGTCCCCCTGCTGCTGTAGCTTCAGCTCCCTCCAGAGAGTGCAGACACAGAGCCAGGTGGGCTCTCCCTAGGGCCCGCCATCACCGTCTCATTTGCATTTGGTGTTTGGCAGGGAAGCCGAGCAGCACACAGCACACCGGGATGACATGATGTCCTGACCCTGTCTTACACAAATGTCAAGCTGTCCTGGTTTGTACCCCCTGTGGCTTGACAGGACTTGCTTTCCCCACTCTGGTGAGGCACACAACAGTACTCATGCCTGGAGATATTTAATAAGGAGAAATGCAACTCCTTGGCCAGCCAGATGTGGCCATAACCAGGCTGTTTGTTTTTTCTATCTGGGTCCCTGGGGGACTGCTTTCCCTTGCCCTCTCTTGCCAGTCATTATGATCAGCTGGAAGTGAAGGCTGTGGGAACATCATCCCTGAAGCAGATACAGCAATATTAGCATGGGGTCTGCACCCTGCTCCCAGTCCCATCACACAGCCTGGGTATGTGAGTGAAGACAGGTGGCACTAAGGGGTCTCTAGTCCCCATGACCCCAGCATGAGACCATGTCCCCTTGGCTTTGTGTGATGTCATGTGCTTCAGCTTCCCATTCAGTCATACAAGAATGTTTTTTGGATCATTGCAGAAAGATACGGATGGGCCAGCCCAAAGTTTCTTTCCTCAAAGGTCTTCAAGAACAGCTCCCAGGAGTTTTCTATGACCAGGCTCGAGCCAAAGGCCATTCTCCCTCTGACGAGCCCACGATACTCACCAGTGTCAGCTCTGGTCATCTCCAGCAGCATTGAGGTGGGACACCACTTCGCTGGTCCCCATTGCCACATCCAGCCCTGCAGCAGAAGTCCTGTGTTTCGGCATGCACAAATGGCCTCACATCTGCCCAGCCGTGCTGCTGGTCCTGGACAATGCTCCCACAGTCACTCCTCATTGCATGGGCAACTCGTGCAAGGGCAACAAAACTGCCAATTAATGAAGAGTTGTCAGATGTTGCCAGGGCTCACGGGACCAGTGGGTGACCCAGCTGTCACCACAGTGGATGGTAAGACAAGGCAAGGACTCTCAATCAGTTTAGGGGCTTAAAAGCAGTGACTCACCAACAGACAACCATTTATTTTTATCATTGACCAATAATTACAGTATTGTCCAATGGATATAAATGCCACACTGTTTCACAACAGTGGTTTTGCCTTGTCCTCTTTCCAAATGATTTGTATAAAATTAAGAAGATAAATTCAATAGTGAGTATTTCTGGTGATAGGTTTGCAAAGTGCGTGGGTCAGCACCAGAAATAAAACCTGCCTTACTGAGAATGAGCCAAATCCTGGGACCTTCACCAGCCAGAGTCACAAAGAGAACAGCTCGAGACACACATGACTTTTCAGTGAGATTGCAATCTGTGTGACAAGCCTAAAAACTCTGACATTCTCTATATGTTCACTGAGCTGTTATGGCTGGGGTGAAATTTAATTAATGGGAATGATCTCCTATACCTGTAAAACAAGATGAGAGAAGGAGCCATCTCCACATACCAAGCAAGGAGCCCCAACCAGATTTCCACAGGTGCTCATACACCCCTGCACTCCAGCAAGGGCTTTACCTTGGTGGGAATATGGGGGCTGAGCACCCTCTGGCTAATCCCATCAGCCTTTGGCAGATGTTTTGGAGGTGTCTACATAGCAAGCGGTTGGTGCTGCTCTTTCAGAAGTTGGCTGACACCTCTGCAAGGAGTCCCACTACATCTAGAACAAAGAATTGAAGGGATAGAGCAAAAAGTCTAGGAAGTCAGGCTCAATTTTCAGTCATGTCATATTAAACATACACTTGGGGTGCAGTGCAGTTTATTTACATGTGCTTTTATAAGAAATTGTAAGTCATAGCAGTCCACCCAGCAATGGATGACCACATGCCAGGTCTGAGAGCCATAGCAGGTAGCCAGAGAGCAAGCATGGGAGCTGGTATGGGCCCTGTGATGTATTCAGTAACGGCAGGTAGGAAGAAACCATTCAGCCAAGGCAATACAGGGCTGCTGACTCCATGAAACCTCAGTGAGAGGAGCAGCCCTCTGCAAGGAAGATGGGAGAGCAGATGGGGACGCTGTAGGCTTTGTGCTGCCCGCCCCAGGAGCTATGTTCATCCCTTCAACCCTGCTGGCCGCAGCCCCCAAGCCACAGAAACCTGTTGTCCATGCCTGGCATTGCCAACAGCTGCCCGAGGTCAACCTGCCAGAGGATATGGGGAAGTGCCATTTCTTTCAAGACTGACCAGATATGAAGGCTCCATTATATGGAAAACACTGATCGTCCTGCATCTGCCAAACCTAACACATTCCCTCCACCTCTCCCCAGCACCCCTCCCCACTGCTAGGGACCCTTGTGCCTTTTTCAATAGTTGTTTTCTTTCTGCTTAAAACAGGGCTGCTTCTCTGCACGGAGAAAGGCCCTGTTTGTGGGGTGCAGCTGCATTTCAAAGGTACATTGTTGGTGAGTTATGAATTTGCATGCCTTTACTAATGTGTGGAAACAGGAGAATTCTTTTGCTTTTTAATCGAAATTGATGTTATTCCTCTGCCAGTGGTACCCAAGGAACTGTTTTGTTCCATTTCCTCTCCTTTCATGCAGCCCTATTTATGTTTAGATCTGGTTTGCTGCCACCAAGAATCATTGTCATTACCACCAGTGTCTAAGGGCTGGCCAAGTCCAGCAGCTGTGTGTTTAATGCCTACCCTCGCGAAAGTTTATTTCCTTGACAACATGGTCTTGTTTGAAGCAACTTTCCTCCCTTTAAGAAGAAAGAAAGGAAAGAAAGAAAGAAAGAGGAAGAAAGAGAAAGAAAGAAAGAAAGAAAGAAAGAAAGAAAGAAAGAAAGAAAGAAAGAAAGAAGAGAAAGAAAGAGAGACATCCCTTTCCAGTGTTATTTTCCTTTTTTTTTTCATTTTTCTTTCCTTTTCCCCCCCTTTTTTCCTTCTTTTCTCCTTTTTTTTTCCTCCCCTTTTTAGCTTGGGCACAGGAGTTGGGAGTTTTGGGTGTGAATACTGGGTCTACCCCCAGTTATTATTTTGATGGTCCCCATTTCCCTCTCTCCAAAAAGCTCACCCTGCGCTTCACTTGCCCTCAGCATTTAAAATGGAATACCTAGGTGGCCAAGCAGGACCCACTGACCTCTATATCCTGTTCCTTTCTCCGCGCTTTGCTGCCAGTTTCCTCGATAAAAGGCGAGAGTGAGAGATAATTAACAAAAAACATGGCCCCCGGACAATGAAACAACTGGCCTTGGCCAGCCAGAAATTTATCCTGGTTTTCTAGGTGAACTCTCTCCCATCAATCTTTCCTTTAACCTCCGTGTTAGTGGAAGCAATAGGAACACCCCCTCCCCTCCCCCGAGCAAATGCTTTCTTTTGAGGGGGAACAAAACCCGGGATCGGAGAGGGCTGAGGTAAAATCTGGGTGGTATCGTGCCGCTGCACAATGCTCTCACTGTTCCCTGGGCCGGCGCTGGTGTTTTACAACAGGGGAGGGGAGAGGATGAATGGCCCGATGATGTGAAACAATCCTCCCGATTCAGGGTGACAAACCCATCCTCTGTTTGGTCAGGAGGGGAACAAAAAACCGAGGAGCGCGGGCAGGGAAGGAATTAAAACCAAGCCAGTTCATCTAAGAAAAATCTTTCCAATCCTGGAATCTTCTGGGGATGCTGAGGTGAAGCCCAGGATATTATTCCTCTAGCTTTTGGTTATCAAGGCAAGTCCAGGGGCTGTCAGAGAAGAGCCAGGGGATGCTTTGTCCGAGGAGAGAAAGTACAATAGTCCCTAAGTACCAGCATCTTTTGGGCTGCCCCGTGCTCGCTCCCTCGTGGGCGCCGAAAACCCCAGCAGTCACAAGAAAAAAATTGATTGGTGGTGGGGTTGGGAGCATGCAGGACAATGTGGGTCCACTTCAGGTCCCCTTGAGAGGGTATTATGGTGAGGGAAAATATTTGTGCTCTGAAGATGACACTCTCCATTTTGTTAATGGCTCTCATCCAGCACTGATAATCACACCCACGGCACTCCTGTCAGTTTTCTGCCGGTTCCCATTTAATGGGGCATGCTCAAAGAAAGCATCCCTTTTTCTGCAAAGAAGACAATTCCATTGTGTTCACCTACTTGAGAAGAGGGAAAGGTGAATATGAGGGCATTCAGCATTGTAAATTACCAATAAAACACAAACTGAAAGAGCACCCCTCCAATAAATTAGGAGTCTTTACTCCTGTTGGGTCACTCTTTGGGAAAGGCTCATTCAGACTTGCAGCAGGAGAATTTTACCCAGAAACAAACACAACTTGATCATTTTTTTTTGCCTGACCCTATTATTACTTGCAAAAAAAGAATTACTATTTCCTTAAGAAGGCTGTACCAGTTTTACACTGTGTACTGGCAATATGGTGCAATGGCCCAAGCACATGCATTAACATAGGCTGCTGACAACAACAAAAAGGTTATCCCATCATGTTCTAAATACTTAGAGCTGCTAGAGGTGTCTGTTTTTAGAAAAATCAAGTTTTTCTATGCAGGGGCTAGTAAAAAGCTCAGTAAGAACTTCAGCATTTCCAGAGAAGATGTAGTTAGGCCACTGACTTTCCCACTTCCCCAAGGACAAAAAAACCCCCACAAAATAAAATAAAATAAAACCAAAAAAACCATCTCTGCAGAAGCATATCATTATCTGGATTTAAAGTTGAGCATCTTTGATATAAAGCCCTCCTGATAAATACTCACACAGTATTAAATACAAGGCCAATACAAGTCATCGCCCTCCCAACAGCTGGCTGCTTTGTTTTTTGCTATCACTTATATAAAGCTTATCTCATCTAACTTGAGCTGGGCATTAAAAAAACCATGGAAGTGTAACCCATGCCTTTTGTTTCATCTCAAATATAAACTGCATGAGGCAGTGAGGGTATCAGGTGAACAGAGAGCAGCCAGGATGGAGAGAGCTTTGTATAGCTGAGCACAGGAAAACTCAGTTTGCTCTGGACAAGTGAGTTACAGTCCCAGTTAGCAAGTCAGATCCGTACCTTGGGGTAAATCAACTTACATTTCTCACACCTACGTGATATAATTGCATTCACATGCTTCCTGATGACATCCTCATTTCTGTGATGCTTTGGTTCACTGGTGCAGTTTTACATGGAGTACAGAGACCTGACATCAGTGATGCTCGTGTAAAGCTTAAAAAAAATCAACCTGTTTTTCAGTATTTCACTTGATAAATTAAAGAAGCTATTTTAGATCATAGAACACTATCTTCTGCTGGCATCTGACAAGTATCAGGTAAATATATCTCTGAATGCTTTTCTGGAAGGTGCTTACATGTCATCATCAATTGCTCTACTGACTTCACTGGGCTTAGGCCAATTTCCAGCTCCAGAGTGGTAATGATAGCATCACCACAATTTCATATTTCAGCTGCAGTAGGTGCACAACAATCTTGTTTTATTAGAAATACCAAAAGTTTCTTTAGTGCACTAAGTGCTAGTGCTGCTGATGCTGCCATCATGAATTCCTTTAGCTTTGATTTCTGCTCTGTGCTTGTCAACCATAAAATAAATTATAAAATTTAAAAAAAATAAAAGGTTGGACTGCTTTTCTAGTAATAGTGCAGACAGGGAAAAAAGTTCTTCCAGGTCCCCTCCTTTGGTGTCTCTTCCTTCGAGGAAGCTGTGGCTCATTCCTGTTTTAGTGAGACAATCTCGAAACTCTTGGGTAGGTGAATATTTCTGAGAGGAAACCCAAAGCAGTAGTTGTCATTTTGGCAAAGGATACATCCTAAAAGAGGGATTTTCAAGCCTGTGGAGCAGGAGGAGGGCTAGTCTTCTCAAAACGTTGCTCTGGCTTGGACAACTCGAACAAGTAAAGATCAAGCAAAACCCCACAGAAGCTCTGTTAAACTGTCAAAGCTTTTCCAAGTAAATACTTTGTTGTTTATATGACTTTGGGGTACATTACCGAGGGAGGCTGAATCATTATAGCCACAGGGTGAGAGGCAGCACCATATTAATAAAATCGTAAATGCGTTAGAGTCTACAGTTTGGACTGTTGCTGGAGGGAGCTAACTTTGCTGATTACTCTGGTTATTTGTCTACATGTGTGCCCAAGCTCAGTTTGCCTTTGCCCACTACATGTAGCAATTGCATAGACCCCTTGCTAATCAGCCATACTTTTACTTTGAAAGCTTCCTGAAGCTTTCTGCTTATGGAAATAAGTTTTCCTCTGAGCTCCTGGGTCAACCTGAGCAACACACAAAAGCCAGTGGGACGTTTTCTCAGGAAAAGAACTCTCCCTGTTCCTCCACAGCACTATGGCAGATGGAAGTCCAGTCTTTCTTGCCTACATCTGGAGAGCAGCCTTGGGGTCAGTATCTTAAACTGGTGTCCTCCAGGGAAAGACCCAAAGAAGAAGACACTAAGGCTGTGTCAGCATTGGCTGGAGATCTCCTGAGAGATGGAGAGTGTTTGGATGATTATGCAGGCTGCTCATGTTAAACCCACTGTTACTTGGTATTTATGCTCTATGGTCAACATCCCACCAACTTGGGAGTGGGCACTATGCCATCTTAACAGATGGGCCTAAGTGATTTCAGCTAAGAGACTGTGTATGTCCATCAAACATGTTTGTTTAGGGAACTGTTCCCAGCCTGAAAACACAGGATCTATAATGTGGTGTCCAGAAAGATAACACTATCAGCTTTGGATCTCATCTGCCCATCAGTAAGCACAGACTGCAAGTCTTTCTCTCCTTTCTTTATTCCTTTTAATTCTGCTTCCCTGCAGAAGTGAATGACATTATTGCACCCTGCAAAGGCAGAGGCACGCCCGTGGCCAGGCTGGTATCAACCCCACATCTAATGATGTGTAGCTAAACTGTGCAGCATCCTTGAGGACAAGGCAAATGGCAATGCCCTTCATCCTATAGCTCCTTCAGCCCTATTTGTATCTTGTTACCTCTCCCGCTTGCACAATGCCTGGCACCAAATACCATCCAGCTGAAGGCCAGACCAAAGGACACATGAGCAGAGAGCAGGGCAAGGTCCTCAGACTCAAGAGAGGACTGTGGGGCTCAGTTTTGAGACACTGTCTGTAGAAGATCAGATTAGGAGGACGAGGCAGGGTTAAAACTCTTGGATGACAGCTACACACAAGCATCTGACATACATACACCATATCCATGTGGGCATCATCAGTGTGAAGACGGCAAATTGTCTCACAGCAGCAAGATCTGGAGCTGCTAGGCATGAGAACAGCAAGGTGAGCTCCACCTAAAACTTGCAGATTTGCTCCTCAAGCTGATGTAAACAGATATTATTACTTCCTTAAATTTTTTTTTACTTTGGTCAAGCTTATTGCAATAATGGACATATTTTAGCAGGAACCTAGTGCAGCATCCTCAAATCACCACTACTGGCAAGAAGCTATAAAGCAGAATGGTCCTTCCTTTCTGTGCCTTCCAGGGACAAACAATAAATGAGGAATATTTGCCAACTCTCAGGTGTTTTTAATGGTCGGGTGAGAAGGCACTCTGTGCTTATGTTGTCTGTCTTGCTCTGAATGATCTACTCAGGCCATCCTTAATGGAGTGTCTCTTGGTGCTTCAGGTGCTGCCTCTGTGAGCAGAGGCCATCTGCAACAGACCTTTGCCTCTTGTTAGTCATTTTAGTGCTCTTTAGAACAGTGGTTTGGGCCATACTGTGCTCTTTCCCCAGCCGCTCTGGATGGGGAGACTCCTGCCTATATAGGAGCATTCCTGAATCTTACCTTGGGAAGGGAGTTGGGGGTGGGGGGAAACATCAGACAAGGAAATGGAGTCTCTCTGCATGCTAGAATGAAAAATATAAGCAAATGTAAAAGACTGATTGCCACAGGCTAAGCAGGGCTGCACACCGTCTTCTCCTCCCCTGAGGCAACAGCTGTCAAAGTGTGAGCTAGGAGCCAGCTAGGGATGCAACTTGTGAGGAGAAATCCTCCCAAGAGCTGCTAGCCAAGAGCTTACTCTATCAAGGTACAGGATGCTACAGCCAGGCCTCCTGGGCATGAACAACCCTAGCTGCCTGACACAGAAAATGTCCGAGGCTCAAATCTAAATGTATGGTGGCCTTGGACAGGCTGGCAGCAGGAAGCCAAAGGTAACAACTGGGACATTGCGCTCAGGGTAGAGCCTGAGGTGTGGCAAAAAGAGCATCAGTTTAACAAAGGAGCTCCAGAAAAAATGCTTCTTAGTGAGGGACATGTCAAGCTGCAGTGACAGACACTGCCTCGCCAGGCCCCACCAACTGCAGAAGCATGATGGTGAGATGAGGAGACTACCTGAGCACTGCAGAAGGCAGGGTCAATCCCAGGTATGACAATTTCATGTGGCTAAGCAGCCCCTTCTCAAAGAGAAGTATGTAGTACGAGGGTGGTGGAACACTGGAACAGGTTGCCCAGGGAGGTGGTTGAGGCCCCATTCCTGGAGGCATTCAAGGTGGGGATTGACAGGGCTCTGAGCAACCTGATCTAGTTGGGGATGTCCCTGCCCACTGTGGGGTGGTTGGACTAGATGAACCTCCAGAGGTCCTTTCCAACCCAAACCCTTCTATGATTCTATGATATGCTTCATGCTAAAGTGTCTGCTGTTTTTTTACCTGAGGAAGATGTAGCTGCAAAAGATGACACCAAAAATGTGCCCCAATCTTCAGAAGTCCTCTCATTCAGAGTGAATCCAGATGAAAAACACTGAAAAGTGAGAAAGTATTTTCCTGATTCATACTTCATAATTTTCTGACAGATCTGCAAAAGGGATCTGTTTGATACTCTCAGTTGTGCGTGTTTCCTCAGAAAGTAAAAGACTTTATTTGATACTAAAATAGTGCACACCAGAAACTTAAAAGTGCCATGTGAGGACACTTGCCTGCAGATTTCTCCCTAACCGAGGGATGGTCTTAACGAAGCTAGTAACTTTTCATGGGATGGTTCTGTCAAGCTAAAGATTTTCTTTTGATTTTTCCTTTCCTCTTGGAAACCTACTCTGGCCTGGCACTGCACATGTGCAAACATGTAGAGACAAACATTTTTTTTTCCCTTCTTCCCTGCACAAGCATCTTCTACCCATATGGGACAGATAATCCCTTTTCATATCGGCTCATCTTCTTCTTTCAACACAATTTCCTTGACATCCGAAATTACAACCAAATGGGGGAACGGAGGAATGAGCCTGAAATCAATTTCAGATCACTCAAAAGAGATAGATTTATAGTGAAGATAAATCAACAAAACCTTTGAGGGTAGATCCCTGAATTCTTGCTTCAGTCCTTGACATATTTAGTACCTGTTGATAGAGGCTAAGACAGCGCACAGTCACTAAGGCGAGAGGATGGGAAGCAGGATGAGCACCTCTGGCAGCATAGGAGTGGCTAGCTCTGGGTCAAGAGATTTGGATACAACTGCCCACTGCAACAGATAATTCACTTAATCTCTGCACCCCAGCACAGTCTTGCCATTGACCACTACCCTCTGGATGCGGTCAGCCAGCCAGTTCCTTATCCACTGAACAGTCCACCCATCAAATCCATAGCTCTCTAACTTGGCCAGTAGAATGTTGGGGGGGACTGTGTCAAAGGCCTTGTAGAAGCCCAGATAGATCACAGCCACAGGTTGTCCCTTGTCCACTGAGGTAGTCACAGTATCGTAGAAAGCCACTAGGTTTGTCAAACAGGATCTACCCTTAGTGAAGCCATGCTGACTGTCTCTGATCACCTCCCTCTCCTCCATGTGCCCTTATCAGACCTTCTAGGAGAATCTGCTCCATGATTTTCCCAGGCACAGAGGTGAGGCTAACAGGTTGGTAGTTACCAGGGTCCTCCCTTACACCCTTTTTGAAAATGGGTGTAACGTGCCCCTTCTTCCATTCACTAGGGACTTCACCTGACTGCCAGGATTTCTCAAATATTATTGAGTTATCTTGGTTTAAAACATAAGAAAGGCTACACAGTGTTGAAGCTGAAGTTATTTGGGGGGGTTACATTGTGTTTCCCAAATGGCAAAAAACAGTAGAATCACCAAATAAACTGTCTTAATCTCAAAGCTGAAGCAAGCTGATGGCACACAGGAGCAAACCCAAGTCACCACTGATGCTAATGCTGCAGCGCAGATACAGGACTTTGGGAAGTCAGGAGGTTTTGAGATTAATGTGGGAAGTCAAGGCAAGAGCTTGCCCTGAGGTCAGGCTCTGCCCATCCAGCACGGCTGAGATGGGATGAGCCCTGAGAGCCAGGGACCTTACCGCTAATTTGGTTGTTAATTCAGATACAAGCTTAAACAGGAAGAAAGCAGGGTTTTTTGGCAGAGAAGGGATGCCTGATCCCCTCCACAGAGGATAATGGCAAATGCCTGCTAAGGTCAGCAGGAGCAGTTGGTTTCCATTTGCTAAAGAGGGTAGCATGGATTTTAAGGTTTTTTTTCTTTTTTTTTAACATATTTTCTTGCTTTCCTTCTAGAAACATGAAAATGTTTTCTCTTAATTAACACTGAGGTTTAGATACTTTGTGAAAGTGACACCTAAGGAAAAAAAACTTACATTGTTATGCACTTACATCAAGGATCCCAAATCTAATTAATTTACTGGGGAAAAATTAACAAATTACAATCCTAAATACTGCAGCATATTGCCAATTGTGTTCTTCTCTCTTTCAAGAGATTTCATTCAGCTTTGAAATCAACAGGACTACTTCAGGAATGAGACACTTTTCAGCATGAGGAAGGGTAATAAAATCTGATCTTTTGGTTTTAATTTAACTGCCTGGTATAATTTGTCTCCTTGTTGCAACATGCTCTGAGGGTCCTTTAAAAGATATCACAGCGTGCGTGCTAACAGGTCCACAGGTGAATTCCTTCCTTATGTGCTAGGAAGATGCTGTGTTCCCACTTTAATCATGAGCATTATACACAAGGCAGGGAAGATGGACCAGTATTAAATATGAAAGGAAAATATTTTCTCATTTTTGAAAATAAACCCCATGGTTTGATGATCCCTGAACATCTGTAGGCTGTGTGGGTGTTACATCTTTTTCTTTTGGGAAGGCATATACAAGACTTCGATGTCAGTACAAAAGTGTGCATATTCACATTGTCTGTCTATGAAACACGTACCTATACTCCCTACTACAGTATTTTTACTTTTAAAAATACAGATGGACTAGAGCAACCACCCTCTGAAGCTACTCCCCTGGTCAATGTGGACACTAGCACAGTGGTGGCTGGGCTGCTAAACCCTCCAAAAATCTCTCAGTTAACCCTGTATTCTCATTAGCTAATGCCTCTTGAGCATGGCCCTTCTTCCATCAGTCTCACCTCCCACTGGCTCTCCTGCAGCTGCCTGGTGGGTATGAGCAGAATCACTGGCTGCCAAGAAGTGGGATGGCCAGGTGTGGCAGGCAGCAGAAAAGGCAATGCCTCCATAAAACAACAGGAGAGGGCACAGGGAATTAAATAAACTAACTTCTGAAGTAAGAAGCCCATGGATACAAAGTCAGTGACGAACACTGAAGACCACTTCAGGGGATGCATGGGGACCACCACCACTGCAGGACCCTGAGGAGCTGTTGTCCCCTCCAGGCCAGGGTAGGACATTCATTCAGGTTTCCCACCAGCAGCAGCTGGCATGAGCATGCCGTTTCCCACCAACACAAGGACAATGATGGCATAGCTGTTCAGCTCCAACATCTGCCCCAGTTCACTTAGGTGCCACCCAGGGCATCACAAGCCCAGAGGTGGGCTTCTCCTCTCCTCTGCAGCAGCAGAACATTGCAAGAGTGCCAGGACTGGCCAAGTAGGAAAAATAATTCCTTTTGCCTTATGATTCAGCCTCCATGATGTCTTACATTACTAGCCAGAACTGGGAATAAAACCATTTGTCATGTTACTGCTGAATAAAGAGTTTGTGAAGAGCTGCCTTGGGGAAGGTGCAAGGTACCAGGGCTGCTGATGCTGCTGATTAGATTGAAGACTCGAAGCATGACCTTTCGTCCCCTTGCTGGCAGCGGCACGGAGATATAGCTCTCAATATTCATTTTCCAGTTCCTAAAAGTTTCAGGTTCACATCTGGCTACAATCTATATTACAGAGGCCTGGTTCAGATCTCCACTCCAAATACCTCAGAGGCTGCTCCAGTGTTGGTGCAAGGCAGAGGCTGCCAGTGATACGTAGGTACACTGGGAAGAGCAGTGTGTGTGCAGTGTGCCTGGTGGCATGCAGAGACAGCTTTTCAGTCACTTGAGTTCCTAACTGATGGGCAAGCCCAGCCTTGTCCTACCTCTACAATGACTGATTTCATTAGGTCTCATTTTCCTCTTCAAAGCTCTAGGAAGTCTCAAAGCATCCAGCGCGTCGACACGAGTCTTGAGTCATCACAACAATATCACGGCTAATGAGATCAAAGAAGAAGTTGTTATCTCATCCCTCCTGCCAAAAGCTGTGGGCAGCTGGTGGGACAGCTGACTGGGAATATCCAAATTTGGACTGGTACTGGCTTCCTCTCTGACAGATGTACCATGGAAGCCAGCAAAGAAGTGGTGCATGGGAGGGAAGGCAGTAATTCCTACCTCTGAGCAGAATTTAAAAATTGAAAGTAGCATCTATTCAGCAGCTCCTCCAAGCAATTTCAAAGGACTTGTAAGGCTCCAGTTGCCATTGTGTGGCTGGTAATTCTGTGTCACAACTAATTACTGCCTAATAGCCGTTGCGGCGACAAAGTCCCTGGTTTAAAAGAGAAGTCTATTTCGTCTCGCATTCAGCCCTAATCTGACCCTGAATAGTAGAGATTACGTGAGGTAATACAGCAGTTATTTCTACCTGCTGTAGTTCATAAGCTCCATCTCCAGCTGAGGCAAAAACCCCCTCCCCCTTTACAAAGATTATTTGTCATTAAAATGCTCAGTAGCTTTTTTCCCCCTTCTTTTTTTTTTCTTTTTTTTTAAATCTGGATGTTGCCTACACTTTCAGAAAGGTTTTTGAAGGAAGATTAGCAGGATTAGGAAAGGTTCACATATGTTCAGCTTCACTATTGGTATTCAAGACATCACAACTCCACCACCACCCAGGAAGCCCAAGAAAACCAAGAGCAGAGATAGAAAGGCAGAAAGAAAGAGGCCTCCTGGCCAGAGAAAGTGAAGAGTGCTCCAGCAAGTAAAACAGTCGAGTCAGACCCAGAGCCACAGAGGCTGTGACACCACAGAAATCCTTGCCTTTACTCCAGCAAAAATATGGCTCTTACTCAGCACCTCATAATGACACATACCTGCAGTCATGCTAGCAGGCCAGCCTTGCTCCCCTACTTATAGCCCAGGCAGACCTGTTGCAAAGGATTTGCAGCTGAAAATGAGTATTTCCACAGGTAGATACAAGCCTTGAACTACTTTAGCTGGCACAAATGCCCACCACAGAGCAAAAGGGAAATGTATGCAACACGGGAGGTGCCTGACCTCAACCTGGTAACATCGGGTGGGCTGCACAGACCAGACATCAAATGGCACATGGATGAAATCAACGCTGCGTAGCCAGTATGGAATGTGCAAAGTGATGCAGGCACTAGGGCACAGCTCACTGTGGCCCTACAGGTCACCCTCAGGGTCCTGAGCCCTTTTTTGCTGCAGTGAGGGACAGAAAGCTGGCATAAAAGTGCCTCGCTCCATCCTGCTGGCCACTTACCAAGAAGCTGTGAAACAAGAGTATGGCCATACAAAGCTGCCTGTTCCCTCAAAGACATTTAACCTCAGAAAGGGCACAGGTCCTTTCATCAGGATGTGTCCCGTGCCTAGGACAGGTTAGATTTCTTTAGAGTTATGATGGGAGGAAAGAAGCTTGGAAATGGTGGGGAAGAAGGCCATTGGAGCAACCAGCATAAATCATGTCCTTGCTGGTAGACCTCAAAATTTTATTTCCATACTTTTCGTTTTTTGAGAAAATAGGATTTTTCTTGATTCAAATCTGTTGGTACAGGTCAACACTTTTCCAGTGAAAATACATGGAGATCTTTCTTCAGGTTAATTTTTGTTTACATTGTAAACAACTAAGTAAGGTTTAAACCCATGTAACCCATGCTCTGAATATAGAGACCTTTCTAAAGCCTAGAGAACCACTTTCATGATCATTGCCAATTTTCTTCCTTTTTTAGGCAACAACTTCTCTCCTTGTTTCGGATTTTAAAAAAAAACAAACCAAACAAAAAAACACAAAACCAAAACAACCCCCACCCAAGCTCTCCTCAACTGGTTTCCTCCTACCTTGCCCCTTCTTTCTCACCAACACCCTCATGCCTTCTCCTTGCTCCCTGAGATACTCCTTCCTAATACTGCACCATTTCACTCCTTTCCTCCACTCCCCATCCCTAGAAAAACACCTTGCCCACCATTCCTTCCCCTGTCCCCTTCCCTGTCCCATTTCTGCTCTCTCACTAAATGCTCCTGGTCCTTCCCAAGCTTTTCCCTTATAAGTTGCTTAACCTGATCCTCCCCACTGCCTTTAGGTCAGGCTCCTTCCTGAGCCCTCCTGGTTTCCCTACCCCTGCCCTGCCTTGCATGTCCATGCCAGCAGCTAACGTGAGAGGTGGCCATGAACTTCAGAGCCTCAGCTCCTCTGGGGTTTTGGCAACAAAACTCTTCCAGTTCCTTTAAAGCAGTTCCTGCTTTACCCTCTGAGACATCTTTGGAGGACGTATGGCTCAGGGAAACATGCCAGGACCTCATTTGCATTGTCAGTGGATTGACAGGGAGAGGCTTCATGTGGAACTGTTAAAACAAGTGATGTTATTCAAGGCATTTATATTTTCACTCACAAATATTTTCTTCAAGCAGTTCCAAAAGAACATGTGCTTTAAATCGCTGTGCCTCGATAAAGTGAGCCCAGGTGCACGTGGGAGTGGGTCAGGGCTGCTGCTCTGGCCAGGCAAGCACAGCTCCCCACTCAATGCAGTGGAGGGAGAAACTGTGTGAAGAACCCAAGGTAATAAATTCAGGATGTTATACAAAAGATCAAAACCCCTGCCAGCATGTTACCAAAAGCAAGGAATCTCTCATCCTTTTTTTTTTCCCCCCTTTTCTTTCTAGCAAATACACAAAACCTCTGCCAACTGAAGAACATCTTTCTATAGCTCAACAGCTTGGGGAGGGACTGTCTGTCAGCAATTCAAACGGAAAGGGGTAGCACAGAAACACCCATGCTTGGACAAATGGTGCAGCAGGCATCAAAATGGGAGGGCTGATCTCCAAAGCAGAGAGGAGCTCTTTATACATAGCATGAGGTGAGAGGGCCACCAAGTCCTGTAAAATGATTTCACACGCAAGTCTGCAAATATATTTCCTCCAAGTTTCAGGAGGGGAGTTTGGAATGAAGTGTTCTGGAAGCGGTCTCGCTGGTGCATCGGCTCCTGTGAACATAAATCCCTCCTGGATGGTTTGTATTTTAGAAGGGAAGGGAGGAAGAGACCACAGAAACTTCAGATTCAAAGCATCAAAACTTGTACCTTTAGATAAGCCTCATCTGTTTTTTGCATATGAGTCAGTATTAAAAATCCTGGGTGATACAGCATTTGCACAGCAGCTACATTTGAGCAAAGCCTTTTTTTCCCCCTATACTGGTGCTATACAGATTTTATCTTTCTCAAGGAGATGAAAAACAGCTCACACATTGCAGAGGGTGCTGATTCAGAATTTTTCTGAAACAGCATCTACATGGTGCTTCCTGTAAAATGGGTCTTTTGTTCTGGAAAGGGGAATCAAACTTCACTTCCAGGACAGATTTAATAAATCCCTCTGTAGTTCCCACAAAATCTAGGGGTCCTCACTCCTTTGGGAGTTCTGCCATGGCAAGAGTTTGTCTCTTCTTGCAAAACGTGTTACTGCTGCCTGCTTGAAGGCTGAAAAACAGCATGTGCAAAACTCAGTGCTATTCACCTGCTTCATCACCTCTCCCACACCTGAGAGGGCTCATCTTAGATGGCCATGAGGGATGCCTCACCATAAGCCAAATGTTGAGAAACCCAATATGAGCGTGATTGTCTTTCTTAANATTTTCAGACTGTGCCTGACATAAGAATCACACCACACCACACCCCCCGCAAAAAAAAAAACCCAAACCAACAAACAAAACACCAAACCACTGTGAATAACTGCTGCTCAGGTACATCATATAGGTGCTGGTGGTGGTAGAGGGCCAGGCCCTTATAACCCACCCTCTCACCTCTTCCAGGGGAGTACAGATGTATATTCATGGGTGGGAGGAGGCCTTGCCTGCACGGTATAAAACATGTGGGCTGAATTGCATGAAAAGAGCAACTATTTTCTCTTACTTCTGCTATGAGTTGCATCTCTTCCCTGCAGCAGCAGGTTAATGCACAGAGGAGAGCCAAGCTGCTGCCAAGGAAGGCATGGGCAGGGTGTGTGTGCAGCGCCCATCCCAGCCTTAGCAACCCACATTTCCCCAGGACTTCAAGGGATGCACTACATTTGTTATGGTCTGAAAATCAGTGACAAATCCCCATCTTGATCCCTCAGCTGTGTCCACAAAGCAAGCCCATGAGAATAGCTAAGTGGTAAATTCCTAGGCTTCCCTCCTTTTGCCAAGGGGTAGTTGGCAGGAAGTGTTAGGAAGGCTCCTCAGATGGTGCCAGGAGACCTTCAGCTCTGTGGTCAGCTGGTGGAACTGAGACCCATAGTGTGAGCAGGTATGGTGGGCATCACTCCACAAAGTTACAGAAGTGCCACATAAAAGCCAGCACACCACCTTTTGGTGTCATGTCTGGCTGTCTGGGAGCAACCCACCCTTCCAGCTAAACATCTCAGGGATGGAGCTTACAAATACAAACAAATAGCTAGAAAGCGCCTGGGAACCAAAGTTGGGAAGAGTTGATCAGAGACATATGGTTCCAGCACTCCCTAAAAAATTATAATTACTATCTTCAGGTGGCCACACACCCTCTTCTTCTAATGAGTAAGATATTTAAAGTCCTGAACTGTTTATGTGACATTTCAGTAAATAATGTGGAGATTTGACAACATTTCCATATTCCTCCTTTAATGTCTGAATGTCTCTGACTTAATCCCAGTTCCTTGGCATTTATTACTGTTTGTTACACTAACAAGTGAGATTATGAGAATTCTAATGAAGGCTTCCAGTGAAAAACTCAGTGATTAAAATGCCATAATAACAGTTGCATGCATTTATGTGCCTGATTATCATAATCTATTTAGCACAAGTAAACATACAAACAGAAGGAGAAAAGCGAGCCCACTGACACTTCAGCTAAAGGAGAATTGGAAATGAGGGAGAAACAATGTAAATATGTAAATGTCTTTGTGTATTCTTTTTATCTTTTTTTCTCATCCTTGCTTTTTTTTCCCCTGTTTGCTAATGAGACATCTATGGTTCATCACATGTGGTCCCTCTTTGCTTGGCCGAGGTGTGTTTTTTGGGCCATCTGCTGGGGCCACTTTCCTGAACAATGCCACCCAGAAAGCAAGAGAGACATTCACCGCAACCTTTGACATCATGGGCAACAGAGATGGTGTTGTACAGACTCAGAGCTTTGATATGTTCATTCTGAACGCTTAGTTCAGCTGTTACTCCATTAATGCAAGTCCTGGTACAACATGGGAAGGCAACGGCCCCCCAAAACTCTCAATGAATGGAGAAATCTGCCAAATTTTTTGTATGGACTTCTGCTACCCATCCTTTTATTTTTTTTCCACATTAAAGAACAGATCTGCTAAGAACGTCTCCATCCCAAGGCTAAGGGGCCTCCCATAATGCTGGCAGTGAAATGCCCATGGCCAGCAAGTGGTTCAGCAGGAGCCCAATCATTGTTGCCACCATACAAAACCCATTCTGAAGAGCACCAGCACCTTTGGATGAGGGATCATTTTCACACAGAAACAAAATCCTTGAGTATTGGTCAGAAGATCACCATCAGAATTTTTACAGCTTCTGAACACAGGGTAGGAACAGGACAAAGGGATAACCTGAGGAAAAAATTGTTTCCAGTCAGTGTTCACATGGTAAGCAAAACATTCCCTTGTTCTCATGTTCTGATCATTGCTAAAACTTTGCCAGGACTTATTTATTTCTAAGGAGCTCTCAGTCAAAATAAAGACAAGGAAAGTGGAAAAGAGGTGAAGGGTAGTATAAGAGTGCCACATACAAATAGCAAAATGTGGGGGAAAAGATAGCAAAATGTTGCCCAGGAAACTCAAAATACGAACTACAAGTCCATGTTGTATTATATGGAAATTTCCTGCAAAATTTAGAGTAAAATTTGATTTTCTAAACTAAACTCAGCCCTGACAAGGACACATAATTTTTTGCAGAGGAGATACACCCAATTACACGAGAGTTTTCTTTGCCCCTCCATGCATATAACACACATTTCTTTCCCACCCTACAAAGGATGAAGGCAGTTCGGACCAGCCCACCGGACTAAACACACAAGTGATTTTCTAATCCCACTGGTGTCCAGCTTGGCCAGCTATGCAGAGCAAACCCCCTAGTTCAAGGAGATGCCCATTTCTGTCTCCTGTGAGACAGAAAACTGCACATGGCTGGACAAATCACAGCATAGATCTGTAACTCCCCCTCCAGTTCCATTTCCTTCCCTCTGTTTGTCTAAAAACCAGTACTAGCAGTTGCATTGATTTGTTTCTCTAGGATGTTCCTACTGCTTATTCCCTGCTACAGCAGCTCCTTTTAGGACAATTTGCACATGAGGGACAGCATCAAGTCTGGGAAAAGATGAACACATCAATTTTCACTAGCATTTTCTGTAACAGAGCAGCACCTGGACTAAAAAACAGCTGAGGCTGGCAGGTTTTCTCTTCCTATCTCTGGGTCCAGGGAAGGCAGAATGCACAGAAGATCTTGGCTCAGTGAGGTGNGCTCCTTTTAGGACAATTTGCACATGAGGGACAGCATCAAGTCTGGGAAAAGATGAACACATCAATTTTCACTAGCATTTTATGTCCTCTGTAACAGAGCAGTACCTGGACTAAAAAACAGCTGAGGCTGGCAGGTTTTCTCTTCCTATCTCTGGGTCCAGGGAAGGCAGAATGCACAGAAGATCTTGGCTCAGTGAGGTGACATTTCTGCAGTCTCACTGCTCTGCAGACTAGAAACACTTTGCCAGCCACATAGAAATGGTGCTGCACAGGTATTTATCTACTCAGCACTGAAAAAGAAGACTCAGCATGAAACTGATCCTGAGAAGAGCTTGAACATTTTATTAAATGTTGGTCATTGGGTGCTTGCCCAGGGTGCCCAGGACAGGAGGTGCTGGTGGGGCAACATGTGGGCCAGCCAGCACTGTGCTTTCGTGGCATTTCAGCCTCTTCCTCCTCATTTGCCCATAGGAGATGCTATTGTCAATGAGAAAGGAGATGGTTGGCAACACGTAGCAGCTGTTAAAAAGAAAATAGCTGTCATACTGTTTTACAAGCTTTAGGAATTGCCTTTCATTAAGACAATAAAGCAATGGTATGGAGTTATCTGTTGCATCCTTAAAGTTTTTTCCTCCAGTAATGTATTAAAAGAACTCATACCATAACTTGTAAAAAATACAGCATCTTGCATTAAACAAATAACAGACAGAAAGCTTGTGTGTCTTATACCTGCACTAAAGAGTTAAAAGGAGTTTGGACAAGGTGGTTTTGATAATGTCTTAAGGTCAGAGAAAGTCAGTCCCCATTAATCTTACAGGTGTAAGACTAGTTGTGTTTGAGTAAATGGCCATACTCAGAGGAGAAATGACTGAGCCTGAAAGATTTAAGACAGAATCTAGCCTGGATTTTAAACAGCAGTTTAATTACTTTGTTGTGAATAACAGCAGGCTCATAAGTGACAAAAGTTTATAAATAAAGAGGGTTTTTTCTGCTAGATGAGAATAGGAGATGGCCTATTTCCGGCATATTTTTAATCCTGCAAATATCACAAACATCAGCTCTGGTATTTCTGAGACTTCCCTCTGAGTGACTCCTGTGAAGATTAGAAGCTTTTCCAGTCTCTGATTGAATGGGAAGACATGCTGAGTTTTTGGCAAAGAGCATGTGTCTCCAACATTTCAATCGAACAAGTGTTAACAAAAACAAATCTAGCACTGGAAAAAAAGATCTCCAACAGGATAAAAACGACTGCTCTGCTCAATGAACACAAGTATCAAATGTGTTAGTTGGGCAGGT
>VWZO01016884.1:1139544-1173486 GCA_013396975.1 Bucco capensis | reverse complement strand
GGGGGGGGGGGAATAACAGGGGAGCACCCGCCGGGGAAGCGCGCTGGCCGCCCGGTGCATGTGTCGGGGCCGGGGCTGAGCGCGAGGTGGGACGGGGCTAGACTGGGCACGAGGAAACATCGACGTGATTTCGGAGCCGGGCAGCGTGGCCTCCCCGAAGGCGCTGCGGCGGCGCGGCCAGGGGCTGTTTCGTCCCGTCCCCGTCCCGTCCCGCCCCCGCAACAGCTGTTCCTGGCGCTGTCATTGTTACATTTTATTATGGATTTGACAAAAGTNCTGCTGCCGTGCTCGCCCGTCACGGCGCGCCGCTCCCCACGGCCGCCCCGCGCACGGTAAGTGCTCCAATCCTTGCCCGCGCACCCCGGCGAGGCACCTTCTGGCCCGGCGCAGAGGTGCGGAGGGAGGGTCGGGACAGGACGGAAGGGGAGGTGCCCCCACCGAGGGCGCCCCGCGAGCGGCAGTGAAGGGAGGGCGGACACCGCGGCCTGCCCCGCCGGGAGCGTCGCTCCCCGGCCCGGTGAAGCGGCGGCGGTACCCCCACCAACTTTCCGCGGGCTCTAACCCGGGTCCGCCTACGGGCTCTCTCACCTCCCTGCAGGCAGCCCGGTGCGCACCGCCATTCCGCCCTCCGGGCCATGGACTCGGACGCCAGCCTTGTCTCCAGCCGCCCGTCCTCACCGGAGCCCGATGACCTCTTCCTTACGGCCAGAAATAAAGGCAGCGGCGGGGGCTTCACGGGAGGTACCGTGTCCAGCTCCACGCAGAGCGACTCTCCGCCGGAGCTGAGCGCCGAGCTGCGCAGCGCCATGAGCGCTGCAGGGGTGGTGGTAGTGGACAAGCTGGGCTTCAAGTCCTCATCGTCCTCCTCCTCCACGTCCTCCTCCTCCTCTTCCAAGAAGGACAAGAAGCAAATGACGGAGCCAGAGCTGCAGCAGCTGCGCCTGAAGATTAACAGCCGGGAGCGCAAACGGATGCACGACCTGAACATCGCCATGGACGGGCTGCGGGAGGTGATGCCCTACGCACACGGCCCGTCGGTGCGCAAGCTCTCCAAGATCGCCACGCTCCTCCTGGCGCGCAACTACATCCTCATGCTCACTAACTCCTTGGAGGAGATGAAGCGCCTGGTCAGCGAGATCTACGGCGGGCATCATGCCGGCTTCCACCCAGCCGCTTGCCCCGGCGGCATGGGCGCCCACTCCGCCCCGCTGCCCGGCCACCCGGGTCACCCTGCCTCACACCCTGTCCACCACCCCATCCTGCCTCCCGCCGCCGTCTCCAGTGCTTCCCTGCCCGGCTCCGGCCTCTCGGCCGTCAGCTCCATCAGGCCCCCCCACGGGCTCCTCAAGTCGCCTTCGGCCGCCGCTGCCGCCGCCCCGCTGGGTAGCGGTTTCCAGCACTGGGGGGGGATGCCCTGCCCCTGCAGCATGTGCCAGGTGTCGGCTCCGCCGCACCACCACGTCTCCGGCATGGGCACCGCCAGCCTCCCCAGATTAGCCACCGACACCAAATAAGGCCCTCGGCGGGGCCTCCCCGCACCGCCCGGGCACCTCCAGGACCTACAAACGAGCCCTCCCCGCCCTCTCCCGGGCGGCCACAGCCGGTCCCCCCGTCCTTCTGCTCCCAGGGCCGTCGGAAAGGCGGCGGGAGGCGATGGAGCTCGGCGCGAGGTCTGCCCGGCTGGCCGAACGGCGGGGAAACCCACCCCAGCACAAGTAAATGCCCCGTGCATCGTTTGTAATTTTGCGTTGCTATTGATAACTTCGCTAGGAGGAGAAAATAGTCCTAGGCTCGTCGCAAACGGAAGAACCAAAACTGAAGAGGGGGTTTTGTTCGTTTGCTCGTTTGTTTGTTTGTCACTCACACACACACACCGATTTTGTTTCTACGCGTAGAGCCGTTTCTGGGTCACGTCCCTCCCCGGAAAGCCCATCCATCCCCGCAGCACTCCGTCGCCGCTCCGGGAACTCCCGGCACTGGCGTGGAGCAGGGGGAATCCAGCTATAAGTGTAATCGGGAAAGTCGGTTTATTGCCCCTTTCCCCCGTCCACATGTTTTTTTCTTTCCTGTTTTCTTTCTTGGTTCGGGATTTGTAAATATACCGTTCAACGATAACGACGCAAGTCCATTCTGCCTGAGCTTTCCGTCCGTGCTCTTGTACTGTGTAAGCCTCATGAGTGAATAAGGGGTCGGTTTGCTTTGATTTCGTTGATTTGGGTTTGGGGGTTTGGGATGTTTTACGCGTATAACACTTTTGTTTTGGTGTTCGGTTTTTTGGTTGTTTTTCGGTTTTCCTTCCTGCCACCTATAACAAAGTTTGAACTCTTTAATGCTCTTTCTGTATAGGAACTTTCACACTGTCCGTCTTGCAATACTGAGAACTTGGGCTTGTTTCTGAAATAACAACTTTTCTTATCGCTGCCCCTTGCAGAGATTTTATCATCTGTTTATTTTTGTAAAAAAAAAAAAAAAAGAAAAAAATGAAAAAGTTGCTAAATAATATTTATTACTTGTTTGGTTGCAAAAAAAAAAAAAAAACAACAAAAAAAGGGTGATCCACTGTTGAGATTTTAAATAAAAAAAAAAAGGGAAAAAAAGCTTTTAAAACAAACAGCCTTTTCCACTTCCTTGGTGTTCCGAGGCGAGCGGGAGGCGGGGGGGCGGAGGCAGATGTGGGACGGTGGCGGGACAGCCAGCGCTGCGGGATGACAGGCCGCAAAGCTGGCCAGGGAGGGGAACTTTTCAGACTCATCCTTGCCTTTTCCCCAAGGTTTTTTTGTTTGTGTTGGGGGTTTTGTTTGTTTGGGTTGGTTTCTGTTAATTTGTTTCGACGACTAAGCGAAACCGTTTTCGTTTCGTTTGGTTTTTTTTCTCCATTTGTTCCTCACAGAATGAGGGCGGCAAGGAAAAAAACTACCGTTACTGGATTCGAAACGTGAAAATTTTTGTCTGCCTAGCCCAGGTCTTGGCAAGAACTAAATATTAATTCGGGGAAAGGAAACATTAAACTTGGCAGTGGGGTGTTTGCTCATTGAAATCGCTTCTGCTCACTTGACCTTCAACAAAAACTCAACAAAAATTCATGCAAAGGAAAATTATTTGGGGACTGACTTTTATATCCTTCCGCCGCCTCAAAGTTGATAGCATCTCCCAACCATGCGTATTTTAGCAGCTCTGCACTCGGGTATTTGGGCAGCAAACATTCTGCCCTCCCGCAGAGCCCAAGCAAAGGGCTGTCTTCACGCACGCAAGGTGCGGACTTGGAGCAGCCTATAGCTTCTCCTTTTCTGCTAACGAGAAGGGAAGCAACCAAAGTGAATCCCGGGTTTGTTTTTTATTGAGGAAAAGGAGGTCGGCAACCCTCGGTGGAGGCTGCCCCACGGTGCGGGTGGGAGGCCCTGGTATGGACAGTGGGGCTCCCCGGGAGAGGCTCCCACGATTCTACAGCAGCCTGCCCTGAGCGGGGGCACCGCATTCCAAGCTTCTGGCGGGCAGGGAGACCACAAAAATTGCACCTTTAGGCAAGCGAATCCTTACACATCTCTCTCTCTAGACCGATAAATGGCTAGAGAGCTATTTAAAATATCTGACTAGCTGCATATGCATAAATACAAAATAGCGCATATATGTATCTATATAATAGGTATATATATAAAATAACGGGCCATGGAGGAGTTCCGGGCACACAGACATCCGTAAGGGAATGAGAGCAAGTCCAGACTCAGGGGACTTCGGGTTGCGTGTGGGTTTGTTGTTTTGGGTTTTTTTTCACTGTGTAAAACGAAGTGGTTCCCAGGCGGCCAGGGTCCCACGGGGCTCGACAGTCCCTCCGGGCTGCTGCCTTGTGGGGTTTGCTCCTTCCTACTGTTCTTGCCCCATGCTAACCATTTCACGTAGGGGAAATGGGGCTCGGAAAGGAGTGCCACCCACCCCAGCATCCCCCTAGTGATGGTGAGAAATAGCCCTCTCCTCTTCTCGAGGGGCATTCAATCTAACCTCCCCCGGGCCCTCGAAAGAAGTTCCCTTTCACAGCACCCTCAGTACAGATTTTGGCAAACAAAACCCGTTTAACGCCGAGAGACATGAAGCCTCGGGGAAACAACGCCAAGCATCCTGCTGATGGCCCCACTGCCTTCTCCAACAGGAGGGCTGGCCCTGACCCTCGTGACCAGGGCCAGGAGCTGCCCCTCTATTTAAGGCCATCTTAGGGTGCTACCTCTGTGTCGGTCTGCGGCTTTGAAAGCGACTCTTGTGGTACAAGACCTTCCATTTCTGCCTTCTCCCGAGGGTCGGGAAAAGAAAGTCATGCAAAATGAGGGATTGACGGCCAGGTGTCTCCTCGCGTCTTGGGACGGTACCCTGGATGGCCACCCTTCTGCTAGGCTCGGCAAAGGCCAAAGGCCAAGCTGGGCTGGAGAAAAGCCAAAGGCGATGCCAGACCCCTCCAGACTTCAGAGGCAAAGGCTGCTCCTTCGCCGAGCCTGCAGCGGCCTGGGGGTGTTTAGCCCCACCGCGCTGGGGCAAGGCTTGGGAGCTTCTGTCGGGCCAGCCCTGCATAAGATGCAGCTCATCTCACCCGGGTTTGTTCCTGGAGACCTGCTTCCAGTGCCCTGAACATCCCAACCCAGCCCAGCCCCAGCCCTCCCGTCATGTGTTGTCCGTCCATCCGTCCATCCTCATCCCCGTCTCTCCCCGCATCTGTAGGGAGGCTGCAATAAGCAGAGCAGCTTTCCCAATTAGCAGAGCTCCAGCAAGGGAGTGCTGCTGCGGAAGGACAGGAGCAGGTGAGAATTAGAAGGCGCATCATTAGGAGCTGTTCTTTGTCTCTATTAAAGGCAATAATTAGCACCCTGACAGATGCAAAAGTCGACAGTGGCCAGAAGCTGGTAAATCCTGCTCGTCTGCCTTCCCGACCGCGTTCCTCACCCCCCCTCCCCCACCCCCAGGAGGGCCTTTCCACGTCGCTAACAGGTGGCCCCCAGTGAGCCCCGACGGGCAGCACCACCCCGGTGGGATATGGTGAGGATCCAGCTCTTCTGAGCGGGGCGTTTCAGGGCCCTCCGCGGCAAAAACAACGAGAGCAGCCTGGACCCTTCCGGAGACCCTGCCCTGCCGTTGTCAGTCCGGTCGGGGCTCCTCATCCCTTCCGGCAGAGGAGAGAGCCCCCGGGGCTGCTGCCAGCTCTTTGGCCGGGCAGTGCCTGGCCGCCAGCTGTGCACCCCCTGCCCTTGTCTTCTTGAGCTACCTGCAAATGAAATTAGTCGCCTCTCCGGACCACCGGCGCCCTCCCGCCAGCTTTGTTCCCCCTATGCTCCCCTGCAAGAAGGAGTGCCCCTCAGGGCACTCCCCTGATTACATTGGCCGCAACTGAAGCCGAGGCTCTGGCCAGATAGGGTTACGGGGAGAGGCGAGGCGCCCATATATTCAGCGCACACCGGCGGGGCTGCCGTGGATCACTTGTGCCTTAGACTGGGCCAGGAGGCTCCCGTTCTCTCTTGTAGCTCCCGACACACACACACACACCCGAGCTGGAGTGGCCAGCCTAATCTCAGCTCCCCATCCCTCTGATCCCAGTTTCCTTCCTTTTCATGTAAGCCAGGCAGACCATTTCCTTTGTGCCCCTCTTGCTTCTTTAGGCTGTCTCACGTCTAACCCGAGTTGTCCCGAGAGGAGGAGGGAGCTCCAGCATACATAACCCAGTCCAAAAGGCTCCCTCCGATGGCCCCACTGACACCCTCAGCCCTTCCCTTTCCCCAATATCATCCCTGCTTTCCCCTTTTGTTTCCCTCCTTCTCCACTTTCCCTTTCCCCACTTTCGTTCCTCGCCAGCCCTTCCAGGTACAGCACAGAAAGTGGGGAGAAGGGTAGCCAGGGATTGCCAGCGAGTTTTAGGCAGAAACCACAATGCTTCAGGGAAGCCCAGGGGAAAGGGAAAGGTTGGCCATGTCAGGGCACTCAGGCAGCTCCTCTGTCTTTACCCCTGTGATGTTCTTATCTCATTCAACAGCAGATTTCTTCAGCTTCTGCCTAGCAAATTTTGAGTCAAATAGCCCAAAATCTGCTGGACAACCCTGACCAAGGCATGCTGCTCCCTCCAGGCCCATGGCTCCTGCAAGGCACGTGTGCCTCTTCTGCAGGGAGGTACCTGGCTCTGCTCACCGCCAATTTAGTCCTCTGGGATGCGATCTGTCACAGCCCCCTGTGTGGGGCTGTAGGCTTCATTTCTTTTCATTTGAATGAATGTTTGAAGTGAGTATCCACATCCTCTTCCACATCTTTCCAAATACCAATCTTTCATAGAGAAACACTTTTTTTTTAAATCTGCAAAACTCTCCTCAGTAATACTAACTAAGGCTTGCTCTGAGCAGGGGCTACTGGCAGGGTGAAGTGCATAAGCACTAGTTACATGCATTTAGTTACATGTATAAGCTGGAAACAGAAACAGCCCTAAATTATTCCCTTTGAAAGCCTCATCATAAATTAAATAATCACAGAATCACAAAGGTTGGAAGAGACCTCTAAGTCCAACCATCCACCTATCACAAACATACCACTAAACCATGTCCCTAAGTAGAGCATCTAATGTTTCTTAAACACCTCCAGGGAAGGTGACTCCACCACCTCCCTGGGCAGCCTATTCCAAGACTTAACAACCCTTTCAGTAAAGAAACATCTCCTTATATTTAGTCTAAACCTTCCCTGCTTCAACTTGAAGGGTCGAACACTGCAGTCTCCCCATGCAAGAATCAGGGTGTTGGACATGACACGTGAATATTGGGGCATGGTTTCAGGGACAAGTGCTAGGGCTGTGGCACAGCCCTGGGATGCTGTTTCCTCTGTTGGATGTCAAGGCTTGTTTTCACAATTCCATAGAAGAAAGACTGATGTCTCATGTACCCCAACAGCCTGCAAACTGTCTGAGTCATCCCCCAGAGGATGGCCCACGGGACACCAGTGTGACAAGAGCCAAACAGCCTCTGACGATGCCACCAGGCAAGCAGCTCTTGCTCGATGTTGCAAGATGGTACTCGCAACACAGCTCCGATTTCCATGTCAGAGTGGTGTTTTCATCGCTGCGTGGGATGGGAACCTCTGGGCCCATGATTTGATGCTACCCAGATTATTTTTAAATGCTTAGGCATTTTTGTATGTGCAGCTGAGTGCCAGATTTTCAGGAGGCTTACCAGCATCTCTGCAAATGCTCAGCACCCTCAACTCAGCCCTGTGCTTCTGAAACCTGGTTGCCTACATAGGGATTGAGATGAGAAGGGAGGTTTACCAAAAGCCTGATTCCAGCCACAACAACTGGCCCGTTCCAAACTTCCAGCCCAGGTGGGTGCTGGTTAAAAATATGCCTTGGGCACACTGCAGTCTGTCAACCCTCTGGGCATCATAGGGTCAGCAAAATGGAATTTTCCACTACAGCCATTTAATAATGTTTAAATATTTCTACTAAAAATTGTGAAGAGGAGATAGTAATTATGATGACCAGCAACAGGACCATAAGACTGTAACAGCTCCGCCTCTGCCAGAGGGCATGAAGTACTTGCTGGTTCAGCCTCTGAAAGTCCAAACACTCTCCCATCTCACTGCTCTCACTCCTTGGATGGTGCTTCTGAAAGTGAGAGAGGTTTCACATTTTCAGCGGCAACATGGCTGGGCCTGAAAGTTTTTTGCTGGTTCCCAGTCCATCTGCTTGAGAACAGGAAAGCCAGAGGTGAATGCTCAGCCTGATCACCACACACACTGCCTGAATAGCCCTGGGGGTGCTCAAACCTCTCAAGAGTTACAAACAGCCCTGGGTCGAGATCCTCCAAAAGCGTGGTGCTTACCCCAGGGCTTTTACCCTAAAAGATGGATGTAAATGCAAAAGAGTGTTTCCCTTTTTCATTCATTCTCATTCTTAGGATTAGCTTTAGAAGTTTTGTTCTGCCATTTATCTTCACTTGTTGGAGATGTCTTGACAAACTCCTGAGAATTAATTTCCCATCAGCTTTTTGCTTCCTCTTCTTGAACTGGCAGGTCAGATCTCACCATATGCATTAGAAGAGGTTATCTGGATGGGCCACCCTGCTCCATTGTCCGTTCTTATGCCTGTCCCTGTCCCAGCAGGAAACTAGTGTCATGCACATGGAGAGAGCACTGAGGGAACCAGACTCTTCTTCCAAGCAGCCCTCCACTCCCTGCCTGTCATCAATCATTGCATCCCGCTGCCAAAACCAATACAATTGGATCAGGCCCAATACATGGGGTGTTTCCTGCGAGTCAGAAGTGTGCCTTTTAGTTTAATATATTCCCAATGTTGATCCTATTAGCAGGAAAAATCAATCAATCACTGTCAGCAAACATCACCAGCCTACAGATTGATCACAGTGTCAGGATTGTTGGAGGATTCTGCAGATGCAGAAGGCATTTGTTAAATGCTATTTTCAGAAAGACATATACATATATGTATAAGACACACATTTATACATGTCTTTGTCTGCTTAAAAAAAAAAAAACCCAACCCACACAGTTCCCTTTTTTTTTGTGGTTTTCAGGTTTTTTGCTTTAGCTGTGGAGGATTTTTGGGGGTGTTTTTGTTTGTTTGCTTGTTGTTTGTTTGGGTGTTTTTTTACAAAAGCAGTCATGATGTGTCTGCTTATATAAGAGTGATCCTTTTCAGTAGGAAATCAGCAGAGTTTCAGGAGGGGAGGGAGCTTGTTTTATTCCTCCTGAGGGAGTCAAGCAGGGTTTAGCATGCTGTGCCTAAAGAAAAGGAGTTGGGAGACGTATGTACCGTAAGGGTAGGAAGGCTACACTTTCCAAGAGTGGAGTTGAGGTAGCAAAAGCTGTCAGATTGCACTGCAGGAGAGATAACCCACTAAATGAATTCAGTCATCTTCCTCCAGTGCTTGTCCTTCATTTGGGGCTGTGCTGAAGAGCCTATCAAGTTTCTGTCTCTACATCCTTAACTCCTTTCCTCAAGAAGAAATAATTCAACTCTTTAATGCTGCTCAAGCAACATAGAAAGGAGATTTCCTCTGTGAAGGGTAGCACAGGGAGCTGAGTGCACCTGGACTGCAGGAAACCATTCCCATCCCAAACCTGTTCCCCATCCCAAATGCAAGAAAGCCCAGTGATCCCAAGGACCAGGCAGAATCCAGCATTTTCCCTTGCCAGTCCCAGCTTCTCAGCAACAGTGGAAAGTGGGCAAGCTCCTAGCTCTCTGCAGTGCTGTGAGAGGCAGGATGCACCCAGCACAAAAGGCACACAAAGAGGGAGAGGAGAGAGCCTTGCCTGAGAAGTAGTGTCCCAGAGGGTGGGAGAAATCTTTTTCCTAGTCAGAACACCAGCCACTCTGAGCTAAAAATGTAGGGGGGTGGGGAGGGACCACGGGGGGAGGATGTGTAACTACAGCCCCTTCCCATGTGCTCTCTGGGATACGTTTTTGGGACTGTTTTCCTGTGGGACTGTGTCTCTACCAGGCATAGGGCAGAGGTGCTCTGAGGAGGGATTTGCCCTCTTGAGATCCTCCCTGTCTGCTCCTTACTTTCCAGGATGCACAGTTCAAACTATCTGAGGCCAAACCTGCATGAGACCTAAGTCAGCATTCTCTGAAAAGCAGCCCCTGTTTAAGTGTCTGGAGATGGCTGAGGGAATTACCTGTCCCCTATAAAGAATCCTGGAAGTACTAGGGCTGGGTTAAAGAAGGGAAGCAGACCAAAGACTGCCTCTTTCCTAGCTTTTGGTTGTGCTGAAGATACAGATGGAAAAAATGGGCTTTCTCCTGGTATGTCTGTCACATGTTACCAGGGTGCTGGGTTAGTGTCACCTAACCAAGGCCTCGGGGAGATCTGTGGCAATGACCCCAAATCACACAGCCCTCCCCACTTGCAGGATTTGCCCATGCAAGTGTTGTGCAAGTGTAATTACTCCCATATAGAAAAAGTACCAAAGTGCTTTAATGGGGATGAAGCTCTCTGGCGAGAAGAGGAATGAGCTGCAATGCCCCTGGCGGTTTTTACACTTCCTGAAGTGTTTTGTAGCAGTGGGGTGGAGAGGAAGAAAGCATCACCCATCTGAGATGCTCAAAGGAAAAGCTGTACCTGGATCGGGACTTATCTCTGGATTCTGTCTGAACACCATCCTGTCACACAGTCCTTGGCATCTGGCATTCCCAACCCAGAAGCTGGAGATAACCCCTGAAGCCATCCCGCTTCAGGGTGATTCTCTTGCCTGCAAAAATGCAAAAAGCTAGTGAAGAACAGCAGAGATAGGAGAAAGTGAGACACAAATCCAAGGCATATGTGTCGTGCAGAAGGGAGAAGCCCCTCCCAAGCTAAAACTCTGGAGAGCAGGATTTGCTTGAGACAACAAAATAAACACAAGATTAAGATTTCATTTCTTCTTTCAGGTCTATTGGGGAAAAATGCTCACTAGCTTCATTAACAAACCTGTCCCTAATCCTAACCATACAAACCAATCCTTCTGAAAATAAACAAAATTATATTAGCAGAAATCAACCCGGTCTTACGGAGTCTGTAAGTAAATGAACTTTTAATGTATTGAAAACATATTCATTATAATGTATAAAGAGGCAATTTTCATTTTGTTTGTGTTCTTAAGAGTGTGACAGCATCTTGTTTGCAACTGCCCCTGGGTATAAGCTATCATTGTGTAACTTAATTAGATATTCTACATTCTAGTGTGAGGGACATATGTCTATTCACTGTAACAAACATCAAGAGTCTGCCACATGCTTTCATGTTTCTGCTACGTTGAAATAAAGGCAGAGCAAGTGCAAGCTCTCCCAAAGACCTGTGGCCCCAAACAGCTTGAACACAACCCGTCGCCATTCACCGATTGGTTACAGTTTATTAACAGCCCATAAACTTCTCATCTGCTCCTGGGCACTTGTTAGGGTTGTCACCTGCAATTCCCAAGAGCAGCACAATTGCTTTGCAGACATGAAATGGGGGGTTCTCAGGCACTGCCTTCTCTTTCTTTCTTCTTCCTGGCTCCAGAGACACTTACTTTATATGGAGTGTGAGGTTGGTTGAAGGTGACCCAAAATTAAAAAGAAAAAGCCCACTGGTGGAAGCTCGGGTGAACAGTAGCTGCCTTGTCCTTTCAGCTCACGATCCTGCAGTGAGATACTGATATGCACAGGTCTCCAAATCCCAGCCTGAGGATGACCAGCAAGTTGACATCATCTGTTACATGTGCTTGGCCCCCACCTCTTGCCTACATTTTCCCTCATCAGAAAAAACAAAGTGTAATTTTGGCAAAATTAAGTGATTTAAGAAGATGAGAATGTATGACAGTGTGTTAGATCATTTAATCCAACATCTCTGACAGGAGGCAGATATGAAAGTTTAGAGACAGGGCATGAGGACAAAGCATTGAGAGAATGGTATTTCCTCATATACTGTCCAAGTATCTGGACATCTGCAAATTCCATTAAATACTTCAGGAAACAAAGTCTTTGCCTTCACTGTGTAGTTCACATAGACAATGCAACCACACCAAAACACCCAGGTGGGGCATCCAATTTGGTTATGACCCTGCAAAAATCCAGCCCTACATACCCCTTCAAGCATCTCAGCAACTTCATTTTCTGTGGCACTGCATGTTGGGTGCTTCATCTGCAAGCAGACCATGCCTTTTTAACCATGCCTTCCTATCAGATCAGAAGAAGACCTTGCCAACTGGGAGTGATATCAGAACTACATTGTGCCAAGTAATGAGCATGGGCACCTGGCTGGGGAAGATGGGTGGGATAATTGGTGGGAATTAATGACCTACTGCCTGCAGCAGAGACTCATCTTTTGGATACAGCAGCTTAGAGAATGTGGAAACAAACACAAGGCGTGCATTTTTCTCAGCAATTTCTCAGTGTGTTGCAGTGCACATTATTAGTCCATTATCTGGCTATTCCTTGATCCCACAGAGGGAGCAGATCCCCTATGGCAGCTGGCACCTCTGACCACCCCACAGTAACAACCAAGAGAGGCAAGAGCTGCCGGAGGTTTTCTGAGGGAGAGTTTACAGCCTGGCTGCTGGCAGCAGGTTGCATTTTTGTCATCCCAGCAGTGCTGGGCAATGAAAGAGGGAGAAAACTCAGAAGTGTCCACCTTGGAAATACCGTGTTTGAAAAATGCTTTTCATGGTTTTATTATTAAAATAATACTTTTGTATTATTTCAAAGAGGATAAAAGCTACAGTTCTTTGAATGTCTTTTTTGAAGCACAGATCTACACACATCTACATGATCTCCGTCCAGAGGAGCTCCATAAGGCTCCGAGTGCAGATCCATATTTCACAAAGACCATGAGCACTTCTGCACTGTGACAAGCATCACTCGGGCTCCTGGAGGGTGGGTGAGTTTTGTCACCAGGACTTCACTTCTGGTGTGTCTTGTTTTGCCTCTGATCAGTGGCATAGCCAGAAGCACAAAGGCAAGGAATTACCTTGTGTCCTCAGCCCAGCCAAAAGCTATTGTCATCATCCTCCAGCATGAATTTTCAGCAGTGACCTCAAAGCTGGGGTGCTGCTTGAGGCTGCGTCAAAGGCAGGGTAGAATCAGCATTCTAGCTTCAAGGTTACTGATGAGAATTAGCCCTTACTCTCTTCGCCTGCCTCTGCTTTCTCGGTGCAGTCATGGCCACGTGAGGTGAAGAAGACACTTCTGGGAAGCTGGTCGTGCAAGGAGACAAGTGAAGGTTTTGACATCAATAATTTTAATGCCATTTTAGTACTTTTAAATTAGGAGTAGCAGAAAAAACAATCAGAAACAATGCAAGCAAATAGCTGCTCTTGGGTTTCGTGCATGTCAGTGTGTAAAGGCAGTGGAGGAAAAGTTAGAGGCTTTTATTTGTATTTTTTGTTCCCTGCTCACATGCGCACACATGCACATCCAGAATGCCTAATACTCCAGACACCTCTATCGAGAGGCTGAAACATGCTTCTTCCAGGTTTGCTCTTTGAGAAACAAAACTGTTCTGTTTATCTTTACAAAGGCTCATGCAAGGCAGGCCAGACTGCGAGCTAATCCCCACCGCCTCCTGTCCTGGAACAGTCCAGACCGCCCTTGGCTGAACATCCCCCCAAGAGCAACAGGGAGGGGATTCATCTTTATGGGAACGGTTTCAGCCTGACATGAGCCGAGCTGCTAATTATGGGCCCAGCACTGCTCTGTATGCAGGGGGAGGTTTCAGTGGTGCGCCCTGCCATGCTGTCCCAGCTATTGTTCACCATGCACGTCAACCATCTGGAAAAAGCAAGCTGCAGGAGCACCCTGCTCACTTCAACAAGCTCCTGCATACTTGGTGTGAGAGACAATCCACCAGCGGCCAAGGAGAAGGCCACAGCTGTGCTGCCACTCCCACACCTGGGGACAAGGATGGCTCTTTCCCACCACGCCACCAAGGAGCCTCTCGACAGCCGTGTCTGCCCCAGGCAATGCTCACCCCAACATTAGCATACAACATCTGTCATGGCTGAGTCCCGGTGTAGTACAGTGGAGGGCTCAATGCCGTCCCCCAATGCTGTCGGCACACATGTGTGGCTCTCTGCAGCTCTCAGGCCACCACACAGGCACAGAGAGTTCAAAATGGGTGCTGTGTTTCCTCCCAATGCCACTGCACAATCTGTGCTGTGCTGGTGACACATGCGCTATTGGGTACCTCTCCCTGAGCCTACATGCACTCGCTATACACCCCACCCAAGGTGTAAAATGATTTTAAAAACTCAGAGTAATTTTTTCTCATTTATTTTGAGGCAATTATTTTAAGATATTTGTGAGTGAGATCTGTTTTGCATATCTTTACTTGCAAGAAATTAAGTCAGATTTCCTGGCTGTACTGATGCCTTCGCTTGCTTTCTTCAAAGGGTTTTTTGGCAGTATATGCTTGGTGAAGGCAGGTTTATCCAGGCACGAATGAACAAGCAACTTTTCCATCACACCAGCATCTCTGGTATCCAAATGTACCCTGGCCTCGGTGTGAGGACACTGCATGTCTGTGAGTCTTAGCAGATTGTCTAATGGAAATAGAGGGAGGGAAATTATAAAAAGGAAACTACTACAGTGTCATTTGTAGCAACATGAGGTTGGTCATTCCCACTATTTGGTATGTTTACTTTTCCTGTTCTGCCAAATCTTCCTCACCAAACAGGCACAGAAATCATTTTATTGACAATTTCTTGAGGCAAAAGTTGTGATGCCTGCCTTGCTTCTCCATGTTATTCCTCCAGTGGGATTCTCAAAGGCATTTCACTTCCCCACACCACTGAATGACCATGTATAGGACAGATGTTATAGGGGAATTTAGGCATTCCCCACCTAGTATGGAAGACCTAAGCAACTTAGATAGCTAAATCCTATTTAACAAAGGTTCTTCATTATGTTTGACTTGCAGGCACCATCTCTTCCAGGAAGCTCACAGAAAATCTGTCAGAGCTGCACAGCATGCGGCACCATAGTTATCACGTATCAATCTGTGATGTGAATTCCTTGCACTGCACCAGATTCCTGTATGAGAAAATCATTTTGGTCCCACATACCTACCTTGGTCTCCACTGTGGTTGCTTAAGACACCTGGCAAAGTGATGCCTGTGCAACACCACAGAACTGGGTCCAAAGCTGCCTGTTCACTCTGCTCCATCTCTTGCTCCTCCCTGCAAATCCTGCAAGAAAAAACACAGTCAAGACCTACTGTTGAAAAGATTGCTCTGTCTGAGGTTTCAGCTCCCTTCTTCCCCAGCTATCCAGTCCACACCAGACTGGAGCTGGGGTGGTGGTAGTCAGTCTTCATGCTCCCTGCTGGTGGAAATTCAAATCATGGCTTGTCCAAAGATTAAGCAAAATTGAACTGTGCTGAGGCAAGAAAAAGACACAGTTCTTTCCCAGGAGGAGAGCAGGAACAGGGAGTGGGGCTGGGAGGTGGTGCAGCAGTGGGAAGATGGAAAGCAGCGAGAGGTCTCACAACATCATCTCACAGAGACAGAGGATAAATAAATTGTATTTTTCAAATTTACCAGATTGCTGCCAAAACCAGACAGGCAAACAAAAAAAGATATATTTGTCCTAATTTAGGAGTAGCCAGGCACTTATTCCTTACCACATACAACTTGAGTTTCAGTTTTTTTGACTTTTTCAGTTTTAGTTTTGCTGAATCCATAGGACAGACTGGGATTTTCCAAAGCACCAAAGGAGCCAAAGAGCTAGTCCATGTTTACTTGCAGTGGGATCAGAGTGTCTCATTCTCTTCAGGTTACTCTGAAAATCCCATCTCCAGTACCTAGAATCTAGTGGCCTTGTGCACTGACTGTCAGGTTACACAAAGATGAAAAGAGTTGACATCTTAGTTTTGTCTCTGCTGGTCTCAGAACTGGATCCTGGGCCTCCCATTCCCTTTCAGCATCTGGGATCATCCTGTTTTCTTTCTCTGAGAACTGCAGGGGAAATTTGCTTCCTATATACAGCAAGTGGACATGGAAATTACCCATGCTTCAAGGAGGTTGTGCCAGCAGAAAGCAGACCAGGTGAAAGGAGGAACAGTACCCCTCTGTGCTCTCCATAAAGGGGGAGAGCAGCTTTGTCTCCCAGCACCTCCTGTTTTTGCAGGTGCTCTAGGAACTTGGCTGCAGGATGCTGGCCTGCCACATCTATTACCTTTTGGATGCCTATAATTAATCATTCATCCCTTTCTGGGCAGGGAGAATGGAGTTTCGCCCGGCACAGCCCCGGCCCTGGCTGCCTCCCCACCAGTCCATTCGGCTGGTTTGTTCCCTTTCAGCCTAGCTCTTCCTGCCGCTTTCTGCCCCCTCAATGGGGAAGAAGCGAAACCGGATGGCTGGCTTCAGCGTGGGGAAATGACTTCAGAGCTACCTTTGTTTCTTCCCTCGTTTCTTTGCCCACACTTGGCCGTGTGTCGCTATGAAAGAGCTTGTTTGAAGCCATCTGGGACATCCAATAAGCAGTATGGCTTCGGCCAGAAATGTTCACATCTTTTTGGGCCAAGGGAGAGGCTGAGCCAAGCTGCCAACTTTCTGCAACACAACTGACCATGACATCGGGCATTGTGTTCAAAATTAGCCACAGACTTCCAAGCAAATTGTCCCTTTGGATTGTATTGGTGTAAGCCCTCTATAGCATTTGGCTTTGGCTGCTGACTCCAAAAAGCCTTCAAGAATATTTCTTGCTCTCGTGAGGAAAGCCAAGGCTTTGAAATGGATTTTATATGCTAGTGTGTGTGATTTCACAGCACTCTGGCATGACTTTATTTTGTAAAATGTTTTTTTGTACACATTTTCTATCATGTAGCATCATTGAAGTGAGTATTTGATTGTTTATTTCAAGCTGTTTGACAAAGGAAAAGACCTAACTTGTTTTTCTCAGTTATTTTCAGTGAGTTAGAACTGTGGGTGACTATACATTTTGTGTTAAGATGTTCTATGTTAAGAGTACAGCCAACTGTTACAAGATGATATATTTGTACTTCTATTATTCTTGTATATTTTCTACTAAAACATCCCAAGAAGCTACAGATGTCTGCAGCAAAAAATAAATATTCTCTCAACAGAATTATTTGCAATTGAGATTTGAGTTTGCTTTTCAGAATGGCTGCTTTTAACAGAAACATTAACTGTGTTTGAATTAGAAATTACTTTCAATCCATCCTTTGCACAGTTACTGTGCTCATCGTCCTTCATTTTGAAAATGGATTATTAATATGAAAACAAGAGAAAAACCAAGAATTTGCCACAGCTACCACATATATCACCCTCTTTACTGACCCCACAGGGTGTGATAGCTTAGGTACACACTTGTCCTCATGACATGCTGAATTCCCATCTCTTCCCCAAGATAGAATAAAAAAAAGGCTTGAACTTATCCATTATGTTTAGAGTGTGTGTGCAGTACCTACAGAGGTGCAGGTGCCATGGCCCCTGTGGTGATCCTGACGTGGCAAGAGGGGAACCAGAGCCATTTTAGTGGCCTGTGTACCTGGAGTGGCTGCCGCAGAGGCAGTGGAACCCCATGACAATTCTTCCTGGTGGCAGGACCCACTGGGGAGGGATCAGGGCAGCAAAGCTGTATCACAGCTTTATGAGCATCCAGAAAATGCCAAGCAAGAGTTGACTTCTAAATAGGAGGCAGCCGGTATCACTTCCTCCCCTGGGTGTCATTCTCCCCTCTCCCCACAACACTAATTCGCCTGTTTCTTTCCTATTTTTTCTCTTTCTGCCTCCTGTCTAGTAGGGTGGCCAATTCGGTCACCCACCACAAATGCCTTTTTTTTTTCTGCAATCAAGAAGGTTACTTGAACACAATGAGTAAGGCCAGCCCTGGCCCAGGTTTGCCAAGTCTGTGCCGACAGAAGAGGCTGTGTGCCATGCCTATAAGCGTGCCAGAAGCTGGTCTGCAAGCGTGAGAGTCTGAGAGGAGACCCCTGCTTTCTTTTTGAGGGTTTTTCTTTCTTTCATTGATTCTTTCTTTTCCTCTTGGGGATCTGGGAAATGCAAAGAAGGGGGAGGGATGGTGGCGACCAGGATTGAACTCTTGCAACAATAACTCCAACTTGTTGGATTTTAATGAGGGTTTTTTTCCAGGGATGAAAAATTGCCTTTGAGGAGAAAAGAAAAATACAAAACCCTGTGACAGAGCAGAAGCCTAAGCAGTAATTTTTCAGCTTTGAGCCTGGTGCATTATTTTGAGCAGTATATGTGCTCCCGTAATTCTCTTGGAGAAGACAAAGGAAAAAAGATCTGTGCATGCCGTCTCCCAAGCAGGAGTCCCTCCTCCCCACTTGGGACCTTCAGGGTGCTGCTGCCAGAGGAGTGGTTATAAACTGGTTGAGAAACAGAGAAACAGGAAAAGAGGAGGAGGATACCCATATAAGCTTAGTCCTCACGCACTGTCTGGCTTCACTTGGTACAAGGAGGAAAATGATCCCATTTCACTGATGCTTCTGGCCAGTGACTTCCACATAGAAGAGCTTGTTCCCTACAGTGTCTTCACTTGCCCCAGTGCCAGTTTGTTCGGAAAAAAAGCATCCTTTGGAACTTCAGTCCCGGCACATTTTTTGAGAGATTCTCCTCGTGTTTTATACAGTTTGCAGGAAGCTTGTTATTTTTTTTCCTCTGTGCTGTATTTCTGCACATGTTTTGGTGAGGAGCCCCAAGAGAACATGGAGTATGTCATTGTTTTCAAAACAAAGGCTGAACACTGGACACACAATTTTCTGGAGTGTGAGGTGTGCTCTCCCTATGACTACTAGCAGTGGGAGTGAAGTTTCTGTGCATAAGCCTTGCCGCTTGAACCAGCAGTAAAACAACACCACTTGGCAAAAAGACAGAAAGTGCTTCTTAGGGAGGAGTTTCCAATTTCTCATTTGTCAGAGCACAAGGGATTTTTGGAAATGGGGAAGGGATGCTGAAGGGTGTCCCTGACAGTCTCTCACCATGCTTTTTTCAGGATTCATTAGCAGTTCTTCTCAGCCCCACCATCAACACATTTGCTTCTTAGAAGGATTTTGCATGTTATGCGCCCAAGCCATTGCTGGAAATTAAACAATCTCCTGTTTGTTTAAACTTTCAGACAGAAATATATAGAAGAGTCCTTCAAAACCCAGTTACAAGCCTATAATATGTCTGGGCCTCGTTTCACTTTGGCACTGTGCTTGAGAGCAACAATGGGCTCCTGCTGCCAGTACACACGTACCCCTGGTCTAACTTTGCATCCTCCCTTCCCCAGCCTGCAGCCTGTGCCCTTGCAGCAGTGGCTTCTGCACAGGCAGAAGGTGAAGTAAGGAGTGGCCTGACTGCACCTCACTGGCCCCGTGACCTGGTGAGAGGCCCTTGCAAGAACACAGGAGTCCCTTGCCGAAGACATGGCCAGCAGGTCAAGGGATATGATTTTCCACTTCTACTCTGCTCTGGTGAGACACCACCTGGAGTATTGTGTCCAGCTCTGGAGCCCTCAGCACAGGGAAGACATGTACCTGTTGGAATGGGTCCAGAGGAGGGTCACAACAATTATCAGAGGGCTGGAACACCTCTCCTATGAAGACAAGCTGAGAGTTGGGGATGCTCAGTCTGGAGAAGGGAGGCTCTGGGGAGACCTTTATTGCAGCCTTTCAGTACTTAAAGATTGGGAACAATCTTTTTAGCAGGGCCTGTTGTGACAGGACAAAGGATTTAAACTAGAAGAAGGCAGATGTAGATTAGGTATAAGGAAGAAATTTTTTACAAAGAGGGTGCTGACACACTGGCACAGGTTGCCCAGAGAGGTGGTAGATGCCCCATCCCTGGAGGATGGATACATATAGGACCCTGGATACATAAGGGTCAGGTGGTACAGTGCTCTGAGCAGCCTAATCGAGTTCAAGATGTCACCATTCACTCCAGGGACTTGGAGTAGACAATCTTTAAAGGTCCCTACCAACCCAAACCATTCTACGATTCTATGCCATTCAACAGGTAACCAAGAGACTGATACCTCTATTACCTCCTGCTCCTGCTTTTCGTGGGTGTCCCTGCAGAAAAGCTCTTCCACTGGAAGTCCGTTCCTGTCTGACCTACGCCCCTAGGAACACCCTTAGCTCAGACCTTCCCCTCCCCATGGCGCAAACACAGACAGCAGGACGCAGGTGAATGCAAAGACCGGCCAAAGACCGCCGGACCTGCATGACGCGGCAGCGGCGAGAAGGATGGAGGCTTTCCCCGCCCCCGCTGCACGCCGCAGCCAATAGGCGCCTGCTCCCCGCTGCGACCTCTCTCCCATTGGCCATCGCGGACGCCGATCGGGAGCAGAGGGTTTAAACGGCCCGCGGAAAAGCCGCTATGGCTTGGCAGTCTCGTGTCCCCGAGCGGTGAGGGCCGAACGCACAGAGCCGTTCTGCCGGGAAAGACCGCGTTCGGGGTGCTACTGGGTACGGGCCTCTGTGGCGCTCCCTGGGTGCCTCGCCTTTCGCCATGGGGTTGTAATTCCGCAGCGCTTCGCCTGTGCTAACCCTTCAATGGGAATCAGAGAGTCACAAACTGGTAGAGGTCGGAAGGGACCTGTGGGGATCATCTAGTCCCAGTCGCTGGTAAAGCAGGGTCACCTAGTGCAGGTTACACAGGATTGCATCCTGGCGAGGTTTGAACCTCTCCAGAGTGGGAGACCCCACAACATCTCTGGGCAGCCTGTTCCAGTGCTCCATCACCCTCAAAGGGAAGAAGTTTTTGCTTATGTTTAGGTGGAACTTGCTGTATTCTGGTTTGTGCCTGTTATCCCTTGTCCTGTTGCTGAGCGCCATTGAAAATCATCTGGTCCCATCCTCTTGACCCCTGTCCTTTAGATTTTTGTAGCTACAATCATATCATATATATCATCATGGCTAGGCTTCGCGAATGAAGATTTAGGGAGGGCTCTACCCATGTTTTTTACAGGCGCACTTGTTGTTATTGACCCATCCCGCTCTTCTTTTGTCAGTGACTAGCTTGGCAGTCTTAACTCTGACATATTTAATAATTATAAAATAAATATTAATTTAATAATTAATTGCTAAAGGTGCAATGCCTTATTTTTGTCAGCTTGCAGGCATCCCATAACCAGCTTTCGTACTTGGCAAACAGCATGTCAGTAACTTGGCTGTAATCTGCCAGAGGAAGGTGGCAGGGAGAGTGGGGTGGCATTCTGCATTTGAATCCAGGAGGCTAAATAAAGATAGAACCAGAGTCCTGAGAGAAAGGACACATCCTCCAAGCACAGCTTGGAGACCAAATAAATCAATGCATCGTCCCTGCTGTTAGCACAGCCAGCATTTATGGAAAAGAAACAGTGACTTTGTCCAGTGCAGTGAATGAAACTTCAAGGCTAGTCCAGATGGTTATTGTACAACTTGGGTGGTGGCAGGATCCAAGATGCAGGTTGGGCAGCTTGAACAACTTCGGCGAAAGGCTTGCCAAGCATTCACTGCCTGCCTGGGCGCACTTGCTGACACCATTGATATGGGCAGGACATCGCTGAGCACTCAGAAAGCTCCATGTGCTTTCAGAGTTGTGCACACATTACAGTACTTCTAGGAATAAAAAGTCTTTGGAGCTGATCTGGAGGCTTTTGCTGCAATAGGAGTAAAAGACTCCAGGAACACAGCCTCTGAATGTAAAATGAAAGGCAACTCTTCAAAGTCCAACTTACTAGAAGACTCTTGTCATCTTGTTCCTGCTCAGGTCATCTCATAGCCATTTTCTGCATCTGTAGGCACTACTGGTTACACTTCCTGCTGCTCTGCTTTTGTGAAGGAATTATAAACACTTTTTATTACGAAAGTGTGCAAACATTTTTTAATAAGAAGAGCAGCAAGATGGAATTGATGCATACTTTGTAGGCAGGGATTTCAAAATCCTTTTAAAGTTGGTATAACCCTTTTTCTGTATTCCTACAAAATGAGGAGACAGCAGATAAGAAGTGTTTAAAGGAGACATCTGAAATGGCTTGGGCCAGGGATTCCAATTGCTCTCCTGCTTCATACTATGAACAAATCCAAAGCAGCTTCTGGGAAGTGTGGGAGAAGTTCAAAAACTAATCAGTCTTTAAACACAGGGAGGATGAATACAGTTAATTTTTAGTTTATTTGGGACTGTATTGGCTACCAGTTTTGCTGCTGGGTACATGAGTCATTGTAACCTCTCTGTATTCAGTCAGAACTAAAAGCACAAGGAGCAAATTCTTATGGGTGTTTTCAAAACAAACCTCTACATCGATTTTCTGTGGGTGGCTCCTAAATTACCAGCACCCACACGGTTTTGTGCTGACATTTAACCTGAGTCATTTCTCATGGAAAATGAAAAAACAACTTGAAACTTAAGCCAGCCTTCCCAAGCCTTTCTTTGACTCTCTGTCTGATCCAAAGCAATGTAAGTAAGTCTAACACTGTGCTCAAAGAAAATGCCAATAAAGTTACATCATTACCTGGATGGATAGATAACACAAAAAGACATAACTCATCTATAAACATTGTTCAACATTTGGGGGCTATGAGAGTTCTGAAGGCTTAATTGCAGTACAAATCACTTCTTAGACTAAACTAGCAGGTTTCTTTCCTATTCATTTAATTAGGGCATTAATCTTATTTCCTACCGGTTTTTCTTAGACTGACCCTTGGAAACCACTGGGACAAAATCCTTTACTCTCACAGGGTCGTATTCCTGCTTTAAGAGCAGAGCTTCTAACCCCCATGTAGCCATTTCCTTGCCTATGGCAAGATTACAGTGTGCAGCAGGACATAATTGTTTTATCAAATAAATAAAGTGACTTTTGTCAAAGCCAGTGTGAGGCAACCAAGCAATGTAAATTAATTAATTAAAATGCCTTGCAGGAGTCACATAACTACTTGCAAAAGAGGCAACTGAAACAAGATAAAAATAAAAAGCATCTGTGCAACAATTTAGAGACACTTATTTGGAGGGAACTATTGAAAATTGCTTGGAAGGTTCATTCTGAATAAATCATTCAACTCCAGAGCACGTATGTGCTCCTGGTTATGGAAATACAGTACATAGCTGGCACTAAACAGCAGGAATCATAGGAGATTCTGGTTGATGATGGCAGAAATACAAGCCAAAACTTTTGGAGATGCATCTACATTTAAAAAAAAAGAGAGCCTCTTCTGTTCATGCTTGATGTAGACAAAAATTTATGGCCCTCTGGGTCACACTGGCTTTGTCCTTTCTAGAAGTGGCTAATAAATCACAATGATTTTGGTCTGATCAATTGATACCAGTCTCACTGTAGCCACCCTGAACAAACAACAGAACAGAACAGGAAAATGTACATGAAGCAAATAAAGCATTTGATTCTGAACAGGCAGCCTCTAAGTAAAGAGAAAAGAAGGGAAGAAATGAAAAGATGAGGCTCATTATCTTCTACTCCTCAAGATTTTTAAACTTATGGAAGGAGATTATAAAACGCTTATATTGAACCATGTGGTTTTCTTGTGCTAGCATTTATTGGAATCTTTTTATGGCACTTCCATTAGTAAGTGATTATAGAAAGGTCACAAATTAGCTCAAGCAGATTTTTAACCCTAGATAATGCTCAAAGCCTGATGGATTTGTGCAATAGCCCCTGACTTCTGGTTATCTGGGGCTCACAGTGGTGTTTCATCAAGTTAATTGAATGTTAATATGATAAAATTATTCTTTTTCCTTTCAGTGGTTTTACGTCAAATTCCAAAATACTGCCCTAGGTCAGCTCCTTGGAGCAATTTCTGCAGAAAACTCCATTCAGTGTTTGTGGATGCTTTTATATGGCCAGAGAGAAAGTGAATTGGATTTGTTTAGCCTGAAGAAGGAAAGTCTAAGGAGAGGCTAATAGCAGTCTCCTGTTGATTACCTAGGGGCTACAGAAAAGAGGCAGCTAGACTTGTCTCAGAGACATGCAGCAAAAGGACAAGAGGCAGTAGACCAAAATCAGCAAAACCCTGAGCACCCTGATATAACTTCAAAGTTACCCCTGCTCAGAGCAAAAGGTCAGACCACAGACCTCCCAAGATCCCTTCCCACCTCATCTTTTTATGATTCTGTTACTACAAATGACAATCTGTACCTATATCCTCTAAACACATTTTGGCTTGCAGTTAACCTCTGCTGTGATGCATGCTGGAGTTTAGTCTTTCTATGACTTCAAGTTTAAAAAAAAAAAAAAAAAGTAGTTGTTATTAAATTTCAGATTTTCTAACTGTCTGCACAGCCAAAGTCAGGACTTTGAAAATTTTGTATGACAGCTTAAGAAGATCTATTTTAATAGAGTCAATCCAGTGAAAACTAACCAGAGTGAAGAAATGTATACTACTGAAATACTGAAATATGAGTAACTTGTGGCAGTAACTCCTCTAATAACATGTAGTTGTAGCCCCTGCCTAGCAGCTCTGGAAGGTATTATAACAACACTAGTAGTGGAAGCAAGTGAGATCCTGTTTATAAGTGGTTTTCACTATACTAGTCTATTTCTTCTGTGATGGAAAAGCCTAGGAATCTGTTTAAATAGAGGTTTTTGGTAAAAGAAAGGAAACACAAACTGCTGATATTTTGTTCCATGGGAGTTTGTCTCTTTCAATTAGTTTCCCTGTAGGAATCTGCACCAAGTTTTTTGTTTTGTTTTTTACATTTCTGGCAAAATAATGACAGTCTGAGGCTCCTTGAGCATAATTCAGTAATTATGGTTTAGGGACATCTTCTGGGAAGTAAAAAAAGAAAAAAAAAAGAGGAACTCCCCAAAAACCAGCTCTCTGAATTGAATATTCCTGGAAAAAAAATCTGTACGGGCTTCCAGATTCAAGCAAAGTAAAGACATCTTTGAGATACTTGGTCTTTTTTGCAAAGAAATTTCCCGACTGACATATGTAAGATCAATGAAACAATACCATGGTAATAATACAATTGATCCTGCTGCAGTAATGAAATTGTAAGTAGAAAGACAGCAGGCAGAAGACCTCAGACTTTCACTTGAAACAAAATATTCAGCCTTATTTAGCCTGTTGGGGTTTTTTTATGTCAGGTTTTTGAGTGGAAAAGTAGCCCCACTTGTCAATCAGCTAACTTGCAGTGCTAATAGATTCTGGTGTTTAGGGGGTCAGCGCAGAATTTAATTTAACAACTTACAATACACCCACATGCCCAGAAAATGTGGACAGCTTGATAGGGTTCACTGAGCCAAAGAAGTAAGACCAAAACAGTGCATTAATGTATAGGGGAAGAATAGTTGCAATCAGTTCCCTTGTGAATTGGACAGAGAACTTGGAGATGAAGCAATTATCAGCCATCGGGGATTAATAGTAAAGTGTGAATGCCAAGCTGTATATGTTAGGGGCAGAATATGTTGCCTATAGAAAACAACAAAGAGCGTTTCTTACTATTAAGTGAGATTAAACGTAATGGCCTGATTTAATCACAAAGGCAGAATTAAATTCAGATGGCAACTTCAAAGTGGACACATGCACAGAGCCTACTGCATACATTTACATATAGCTGGCATAGCTTGGCTTGCATCACAATAGGAGAAAGTTTCTTTGGCCACTTAAACAATTTTCTATTCTTGGCTTTTTGTTAACATTCACTGTATTTAGCCCCAAATTGCTTTTAGTTAATAAGATGGAGCTAGGAGTTATATTTATTCATGGAAGCTGTACTTTTTAATTCTTTCAAGTAAAAAAAAAATTCCACAAACCCCAACAAAACAAAACAAAAAATACCCCACAGCAAAGGGTCAGCAAGAACAGAAAGGCTGTAATCAGATCTCAACAAAAAGCTGCTGTCCCAAACTACCCATTTTCACTGGCCTAGGGAGATGTCACACACTGCAGGTCCGAATGTGACACCTGATGTTATGTGGGCTTCCCTTCTTACCTCCTCCCAGGGCTCCCACACCAGGGTCACTCTGATCATGCACAGCCAATCTCTTTTACAGAGCCATCAACATAGGCACCAGCAAGGATGTATGGAGCCACCACTCCCCAGCCCCAGGTTTCCTTCTTGACCCAGGCACAGACCAATGAAAGCTGCACAGCAAGGACCAATACTACCAGCACTCAACTTGCTTTGCTCGTTGAGCTACTAAGTTTTTGCTGAACCTGGCTCACCATCCAAAGCTGCCACCACCAAGCCAGCTAAGATCAGCAAGCTCTGCTGGACCAGATATCCCCAGGGTAAAAGCTCTGCCTGCCCAGGTTTGGTCTCAATTTGACTGGGCTGGAGATCAAGAGAGAGCATATGAAATGCTCAAGGCTTGGATAACACTCTCTATGTTGAAAACTCATTCATTTTTGGCAGTTTTTCATAGCTTGCTTTCCCTGGTGCTCAGCCCTGGCTCATGTCAAACACCCTCAGCCTGGTTGCAAGTCTGCTCTTCCACTGAAAATTAAGTTGCCTAAATTTACTGTGCAAGGTTATTGCAGTGGACCCAAATACCAGCTCTGGCATATTTCATAATTGCTATGTAGAAAACTACACAGAAAACACACTCAGCCTTTGGTCTGAACCTGAAACATGGGTATAAGCCTTTGCACACATACAAAACTACCCTGCAGCCAGCTGGCAGAGTAGCAGTGCTGTAACACTACATCACATGTGCTGCAAGCAGGGATTGAACATGGGAGTGACTGGAATAGCAACAGCTCTTTAGAGTTGGATTGTGCTGGCATAAAGTGCCAAGAGCATCCTCAGTAGAAAGAAACTGGAGAGAAAGGATTATGAGCCACTGAGCCATGCTCAATGAAATTGAGATCAATGAGTTGACTCCCAAATCTAAAACATCATGACTCCATACTGACCCAAAGCAGCTCAAAAGGAGAGAAGCAGTGGCTCGGCAGAAGGGCTTATGGAGGCTCCAACCAACCTCACATGGGATGAATCTTCAGGAAGACACTTTGAAACTTAGAAGGTCCACTCAGGCAGGTTGTTCCCTCAGCACAAGACATCCAAGCCATCCTTACAGGACTGAGCCCAGAGCCTGGCTCCATCCTAAAAATGCTAAGAGAGACCACCTTGTTGTGCTTCCTTGCCATTCAGGCCCACAGGCTCCCTTCCCTGGGGATGAGTTGAGAAAGTAATGGAGAAAATCTCTTCCATAAGTACACAGCAATATCAGTGACATGGGTAGACAAGAATCCAATAACTGTGGCCATGATCAGCCTCCTCCAGGGTGGCTCCTCTGATGTCTTGTCCTCCAAAGCTCCATGTTCATCCTCTCTTCCTTGGAGATCCTGCTGGAACCCTGTTTCACATCCTTGGCTGTATCCCTGGGCTTGGGCCACCCAGAGCCCTGCTCCCCAATGATTCCACTCACAGAGCCCCCAGATAAAGTCCAGGGGAACTGCTGAATCAAAGCTAGCAACACAGGTCACAAGAAAATGCCAAAGAGTGGCTGTAAAAGGAAAGGAGACAAAATGCACCAGGAAGGAGAAGGTGTTTCAGAAACACCCCTTTTTGTCCCCAGCCAGCTGTGGGCAGCAGTGCACTTCTAGCACAACAGGATTAAAAAAAGCACTTTGATACTAGGGGGTGGATGGCAGAGACACAACCATTTCCCTGATGTCTTACCATCCCACAGAGTACAATTCAGTCCAAGCTGTAACCCAAGGAGATGGTCATGTCAAGGAGGTACGTATCACCAGTGAGGTCCGGGACACAGCAGGAGAAGGAAAAGCCAAGCAAAGGGCAGCTACCCATCAACCACATTGATCAGACAGAGGAGACACCCTGCAACACTGCATGGTCCCTCTCCAGGCATTAAGTTTAGTGAGGTGGGATGGGTACAGGACTCTCCCAGGCACAAGATGGATGGGGCAAAACTTACCACCAAGTTCCTTGAGATGCCACAGTTCATTCAGCAGGTTTTTACAGAATCTGTTTCAATATTCCTCCTGGGAGTAGCAGGGAAGGACCTGCTGCCTTTAAAATAAATTCTCTAGGAGGAGAGATCTAAAATTCCTGATCTTCCTCCTGTCAGACTTCCAGATAAAATTTGCCAAGGGCATGTCTAAGTGAGGGAGGAACAGAGTCTAGAGCTCTAGCTGGCAGATTAAGAGTCTTTTCTTCTTTTTCTTTTTTTTTTATTTTTTGTGAGACACTGAGATACCAAGGCAGTAAGTCTTGGGGTGGAGATTTGCAATACACCTGTGAACATTAGGGAGCAGCTCATTTTCTGCCTGGGCACCCACTACCCACCATGAGCAGAAGAGCCTTCTGCCTCCCATTGTGGGGCTGCTTTAACGCTGCCGGGATGAGAACCTCCACTTCAAAGGAGGTGAGACATTTCAGACCCGCGGCTGCTCACGGAGAAACAGCTTTCCCTCCTTGCTCCCTTAACCTTGGCAGGCTGATGGCTTTAATGACACAGCCCAAATCCTCTCACTTCTAGAAGAGGAAGGCCAATTTCCCAGAACAAAAGCCTGAAGTACTAGTGTGACAGGTCACTAAACATGATCATCTCCTGCTTGGGTGAGAGCATTGAAGAAGTATCCTGCTAAGTAGGGACAAAATACAGGACAAGGTCTTAACCTCTGCCTGTGCCTTTGGACACTGAGATAGGCACATAAAGCATCTCGAGTGCCAGAGGGGGGGATGCTAAGAGCAGGAGGTGTCAGCCAGGGTCTTCGGCACGTTTCTCAGGCAACTGTGGAGGGAATGTCATAGCTATAGCAACTGGCTCTCCAGCGGTCCAGAGGGGAGTGGGGCCAGCAGCAGCAGAGCCATTGTAGCCCAAAGTGAAAGGTCAGGCCCTTTCATTTTTTACTGGTCAGCTGTAAATTTCCTAGGAGCATCAGCCATGATTTATGCATTATGCTGCTACCTGCCTTCTGGCTGGTGGCTTGGCAATGCATGGCTAAATGCAGTTGTGCCCTCGCCTGAGTCCCATCTCAGCTCCTCCAGCCTTTCACTGCTGCCTTGGACCTTAGCTGAGGAGGCACAAGGTCTCCTTCCTGCACAGAATCTTCCTACTGATGATCATGAAGTTTGGGTAGTAGTCATACATGCTTTGAACTATCAAAAAATTAACTGTTTGGTCTAAACTGGCTGTGCTGTCTCTTTTTTGCACTTAGTGGAGGTGCAGAGGCATCCCCCCTTCCATACACCTGCTTCAGGATGGATGAGAAGACACAGGAGCTCTGAAGGAGATAAATCCTGCCCCTGTGTTTCCCTCCCATTCCAGCTTATGACATTGCTTTGCTCCAGCTCCTGCTCCAGAAAGCTTTCTCTTTTCTTCTGTCCTACCACACTGGGATGTGAAGATGGACAGGATGAAAGAAAAAAGCATCCCAGCATCCTGCCATTGAGTCACCAATTTGATTTTAAGGCCTCCTTCTTCTGCTGGTGCAGTTGGTTGCTGGGGTAGTTTTGGTGGCTGGGAAAATAGGTCCATAAAACCTTCCCCACCCCAAACTGATGTCCCCTCTCCTACCTAAATAAACCCTGATGGAAAACAACCCACTGGGTTTTGAATTGAGCAGCCAGGCAGGGCTTATTGCTTTGCCACACAGATAGCATGTACAAAGGCTAGCAGAGGAATTCCTCCTAAACCCCCTCAAACTTCAGATGGACCAGCCTGCGAGACAGAACCAAAGCTGGGGTGAGCCCATATCCTCATCCCATTTAACCTGATGCACATATTTAAGCCTGGTGCAGGGTTCTTTATCCTTTGCTTCTGCCTCAATAATACAGACCTAATGCCACTTTGTCACTTCAGAGAGTTTCTGCATGGACTGGTACAAGCATTGCTTCTGAGACATAGATAGTAGGTGGAAAAGAGTCTGATATTTACATTTTTGAGGAGCAGCAGCTTCCCTAGGTCTCCTAGAAGAAGATGCCCTTGTACCCACAGTTTTAGGAGGTGGAGTAAGCCGCTGTAATGGCTTCATGCTGCTGAAAAGACGTGTAAACCCCATAACGTTTATATCCCACAAGCAAATAAAATTCACACCTTTCACAGTAATAAGATGGGCATTGTGCTTAGCCAGAGCACAGACCTGATCCTCCATCCATCCTATTCTGTAGACATACCAAGGCTGCACCCAGAAGAAATCACGTTTGGTTTGCAAGACAGGCAGTCACTGGTAAGGTTTTGGAGCATCCCACTATAAGTAACTTCCAAAAATAAGTAAGTTGTATGGGTTTTCTTTCTTTTTAACCAAGAATAAATATTCTGCTGGCTCGTTAAATATTGCGCCTGGTTCAACGAGCTTCGGAGCAGGTTCATAATCATGCAGACAGTAACGGCACTGAAACTGGGGATATTTAATTTTCCCCAGAGGTTCTGCTATATGATGGATGAGTTTTATTTATCACTGTCAAACATGCAAGTATGCCTTTAAATTATCCTGAGGACATGAATATGCAGCAGAGAGAAGGGCGATGGAATACGGAATGTATAGAGGTGATCAAAGAAAAACAACGGCACTTAGAAGTTTAAAAGGGATGTTCTAGCCTTCATTAAGAAATCACTTTCAAATTATTTGAAAAACACTATGAATACTCATGAGACTAAAAAGATTTAGAGCACAGTGTTCAAAGGACATTATACAAGCTATTTGTGTAAATGATTTCTTCTCGTTCTTTGGCTGAGCATCTCTCAAAGCTTGTATGTTTGAAAACCTGGGATTACAAATTCAATTGCTTGGAGGGGAGGAATTATTTTAAAAATAATAATACAGCAAATCCCACTTATACATTATACTTTACACTGAAGGACAGTGATAGTCAAAACAGGCTATGTACAGGTCTCAGCTTTATTGGTAATATCCAGAGCCTGAATTTTCAAGCACAGAGCAATGAGGGAGCAGTGGGGATAAACCAGTGCCCTTTGGTGAATGAGGGAGGAAGAGCAGGAGGTCTTTGGGCTAGTGGCTTCTCAGCAGCCTTCCTCTCCTCCCCTTTCATATGCTTTACTGAACAAGCACCCTTTAAGCTAAAACTTACCTCTTTTCTGGAGCCACTTGGTTCACCAAACCCCTAGCTTTCCTGCTCTGAATTCTACATGCCTTTCTGAAACTAGCTGGTTAAAAGGCTCCTCTATGTCCCTCGCCATCACAGAGTCTCCTGGCTGCTGGCAGAAACCAAATCCTGTCCACAGGCTCCTGTAGAGGCACTCATAAACCTTGGCTGGTCCAGGATGGTGCCTGGCCTTCCCACCCTGAGTACCCAGCACCTCCCAGATGCATCCCACCCATGCCCTCCTCCAAAGCAGCAAGAGGCTCAGTGACTACCAGCAGCCAGGACTTAATTTTATTTATTTCTAAGGTGTCACTCATGCTCCTCCAGCTGCTGCTTATTGTAATTATCTCATTTAGCCTGAGAAATCAGCCTGTCCATGTTAACGGCAACTAGTCAGCACAGTTGGAGGATTCCCCAGAAACAGTGGAAACAGCAGCAGTGAGGGTTCACACACTGGCTCCCTGTGCCATTTCTAAAAGCTTTACCTCTGCCTGCATGGGAGGACTAATGCTCACAACCTCCTGCTACCAACAGTCCAGTCTTACCTTCCCATCTGCTCACCTTTTTCTTTATGAAGGCAAATTCAATGTCAGATAAAAACAAACAAACACAAAACCCCACAATAAAAAAGATATTAAAAAAGGAAAAGTGTGCACAAGCACTAGTTTTTAATGACTGCATCATTAAGCAGCAACTGATCTCCATTTCACGCATGTTCGTTAATCCGCAGCTGTGCTCCCTTTCCCATATGGTTTTATTTCTGTACATACAGTTGAAGGGAGATGAGGGGAGGAGGTTGAGTAGGGGAAAACGGAGAGAGGGGTTCAAGCTCTTGATGATTTTATATCGTCATAGGTGATTGCTGGTGCCTTGCCAAAGCTGTCAAGCCGAACCATCTGGGTTTGGGAAGGTTCTGCACTTCCCAGGGCTGGGCTCCATATGGGCGGCACTGCAGGCGTCCCTGCCCTCTCCTGGCCTGCTGTGAATCACACTGATTGTTATTCAGGTGGGATGGCCCGGTCATGAACTGCACTAATCAAAAAACAAACTGCACCAAAACACTGAGGCTCACACACTGGCTCGGGCCTCCCCCTGACCTCTGTTAACCAGCCGCTTCCAATGGTTGTAATGCAGGTTGTTCTTCTGGATTTTTGCACCTTCCACAGTTACCAGACATCTGTATAAATCCCCACCCCCTCGTGTTGGGCATCAGGGTCAGTAATGTTCAACAATTCAACGTGGGAAGTCTCACTGAGGAAGTACCAGGCCATAAATTTCCTCCAACAAGAGCCACCTATCAAGCTAAGCCTTGTTAAGAAGCTTCCCAGATATTAATCACAATAAAGGCCACCACTCCTATACTGTTGTGTCGAGAGAATGAAACAGTCAGAGGCTGCAAAAAAAAGGTTTCTCACTTCTTACCCTTAATATTGGAGCAGTTGTCATTTCACAGGCAATGCCAGCATGCTGGTGATCAGATGTACCTTAGCTTTAAGCTCATAACACTATGAGAAGCTGACACAACTTGTGCTGGTGGACTTTGCTGCTTTCCACAGGAAAGCAGTCTAATCTGCATTGGTGTACACCATAAAAAGTTCCCTCTGAATCTCATGTCTGTGTAATCAGGTAAAATCAATACGTAACTGCACCCCAAAGTCTGTTTTATTTGCCAGGGGATGGAGGCTGCCACCACCTGCTGATGTGTCCCAAGCATCACAGTTACAATGCCTCCAGTTACTCTGTGTTTGTGTTTATATGTGTAAGTGTCTGTATGCACTTGTGCAGCTGCCAGTGAGGATGCTTTGCAGGTCTCAAGATACCACAGCTGAGAACAGCATTAGAAGTTTGTAGTAGTGCTGACTTACATCTGGAGCAGGGCTTTGTCCTCATGTTTGCAATCCCACCCAGCAAAGCATGCCCCAGCATTTGCTGTACTTATTACCATCTCAGAACATAAAAGCAGAGAAAACACCTTCATTACAAGAGATCACAATGCTTTGGGAATGCAATTTCTGATGGCTGGCTTCCTTTATTCTTAAATGAGACGGTATATCAAGACTGGAAGAGCCCAAGAAAATATAGCAAATATTTAAGGGTTTAGAGACCTGTTTTGCTTTGTTGACTTCTATTATTTAAAAGATTATTGCTCTGGTTTGAAGACTGAAGGATTGCTCAGAAGTACACAGTCTCCTGCCTGCTAGCTACAACTAAAGAAAATAGATGGCTGGGGTGTTTTGTGCAAGCAAAACACAGTGCTTATCTGAAAAGGAACAACCCAAGCCTAACTCTCTTCCAGATAAAGGCATGGTCCTTCAAAGACCCCAATGTGCACTTTACTTGTGCAGGGTGAACAGCTGGCCCATTGATTTTAGAGGTAGTAGGCACGCTCTGCAAAGTCAGAGCAGCCCTCAACCTTTGCAGAACTGTAGTCTAAAATGAATTTATGCTCTTTTAATGGAGATAAAGACAGAAGGGCAGAACATAACTCAGGGAGACAGTTCTGCTCTATCGTTCCCTCCTTGGATAAGAGCAACTAAATTTCCCTCAAAAAAAAAAAAAGCAATGAAAGCTCAGGCCCTTGAAGCACTCTTGGTAAAAGCCTCATCCCTTTGCTTGGACAGAGAGCAGCTGGCTGGGTGAGCAGAAGCCTCACCAGTCTAAGAAAAGGATGCACATGGAGCAGATCCAGTCTCTGAAGGAAAGGAAATAAGTGCTATCCTCTTCTGGCATTTTTGCTTGGGGAAGGGAATTTTTGCAATAGTTGCAGATCCATGTGTGCAGCATGTACCCACCGGCCTCTCAGTGCAGGTGCAGGGTGATTTGGGACCCTCCAGAGCTACACTCATTGGTGGGAGCATGAGCGGTTTGGTCTGGTAAGTCTACACTCTGCCCCAAGAGGAAAAAAGGGGCTTCCCTTTTCATGCAGTTTAGAAAACCGCTTGATCCCCAAGGCTGACTCCAACAGGAAAGTGCACACACGTGTACCGCCAACTGTGCCAAGCACTCAGAACTTCCTGGGGCACCTTGGCACCTGTGAGATGTGGGTCACCCCAGGTCCCATTGCAACTGGTGTGGTGGGTAAAGCACTATATCGTGATAACCATAGCTATGCCTGGCAGCACTGCAATGTAAGAAACTCCCATCGTTGGCCTGTTAAGGAATGTGGGCTGATGCCACGTCCCCTTTTTACCCCCACAGCTCTGTTTTTGTGAGGTTGGCAGAAACTGACACTTTTTCTTTTGCTTAATTAAGTTGTTCAGAAGAAGGCTGGTCAAACAGTTGCATCTATGTGGGGAGTCTTGAAGCAAAGAGAAAGCGGTGGGCGTTGCCAACATAAAAAGGGGGATTCTGTTATTGTTTGGGTGTAGACGGGTCATTTTTTCAAAGTTACTGCTGCCTGAGTGACCACAACCCTGCAAGCAGCAGTATTGAAAGGACACTAAAGCTGCTAAATGCAGCTACCTTGGGCTCCAAAGCATAAAA
>VWZO01016884.1:1120632-1139534 GCA_013396975.1 Bucco capensis | reverse complement strand
GGGGGCAGAAAGCAGGAGCACTTATTTTCTCTCCAGAGAAAGCATGAACTGATTTCCATATGCTGCAGTGAGAATTACAGCAGGTCCCTCTGAGCGTCCTGTTCCAGCGGTGCACAAAGCTGGTGCCATGGAAGCTCTGCTAAGCACCCTACTAACAGTCCATCCCTGTCCCTGCATAACAGTCTGTTTCCTATTCATCCCAAGCCAAAGAAAAGCCCTAGGAACAATCACCAATTTCTTTAAGTACACCTGGCTTTCAGTAGAAGCCTGCCTGTGTTTCCAAGACCACTGGCATCCCAAGCTGGAAGTGTATTTCTCATATTTTGGAAGTCGAAAGGGAGGCTTTTGACCCTCGAATTTGGCATTTCACTCATCTGCAGTGTCTACATGATGCCTCATGTTCTAAATAATTTACTGACATTTTATTGCATGGGTTTCAAGTCATGTGTGGCCTGACTTCTCCTAATGGAAGAGATGGATCAAAGTGTAGATCTTGCCTCAATCACAGCTCTCTCCAGGCAGTATACGGAGCCCTGATTTAACCATTGCTGTGGTGTAAAGTTATGTTTGTGGTGCACAACTTGTTGTTTAGCCACAGCTTGCCATGTAGTCAGCACTTGAAAGTTATGACTTCAAAGCTATGCAATTACTTATGATAGAGTCAATACATGTGGGAGGCCCAGCATTGGCATCAGGCTAGTGATTTTTCCTTGAGACCATAGATCAGAGGAAGGCACCTACTTCCCTAAGAGTAGTCAGAGATGTTTTGGGTTGTGGTCCAGCCTCAGCAGTGAGATGGAGGGTCATGTTTCCATGCAGTCCTCAGACCCATCACCCTGGTCACCACTGGCATGATGTTTAGCTACCTAAAACTGAAGATTCTACACAGGATTTGGAAGGAGTCACTCTCTTCTCTTACTAGACATTGGTGTGGGATGTACAACTTTGATCTAACCAGCATGTTCTCAAAATCCAGTGATTTTCCCATTCAGAGTCTGGAATTAGGCTGAGTGTTCCAAATTTTCCCAATTTGCAGCCCTTCTGTATTTAAAGGGCACTCCAAAATGCCTTCCACCCTCTTCTTCCCACTGCATAGACTTAAGGAGCAAAACACCCAGCGGCCAACATGCACATGTAGCCCTGCCACTGGACCTCACCAGAACCCCCAGCTCTCCATGGGCTGCTCCCATGGCTGCAGCAGCTGGCATTTCTCTTCGGCAGCTGGTACACAGCTAAAAACTTTGCTTTATTCAACGTGCCTCTTCCTCCCTCCTTCTCTCCCTCCCTCCCTTCCTTCCTGCCTCACCGGTTAGAGTCGGCTGCAGGTTTTCACACAGCACATGCACAACCCCTCACAGCCCTGCTCTCCAGCTGCTGGTGAGAAAGAGCCTTTTTGTTTGGCTGAGACTCCACTGACATGATGTCTTTACTCCCAGGAAAACAGAAGGCCTTCCTTGACACAAGCAACCCCAAAAGGTTTGGGATGCTGAAGGGAAGGTCCTAAAAGACAGAAGGGAGGATTCACAAGGGCTGGATGGAAGCCATCGCACCATTCCTGGCACTGGCCCTTCCACATGGGGCTCTGCCGCCCGTTAGGACAAAGAGCATGGTTTTTACCAGCCCCAAGTTCTGCTGACAAAGGCAGAATAAACTGACAGAGGGAGATGTAGCAGCATTTCAAAGCCCCACGTGTGGAGGAGGTAGAGCATAGCAGGAGTGGGGATGGACACTTTCTGCAGGTGCTCGGCCAGTGTCCTTCCATTTGCATACATTTGCATACTGTCAAACAGTTGGCTGACAGACTCTCTGAGAAGGTCTGGACTGTACCCAAACCTGTCAGGGACTTTCTCCTTGCCAGTCAAGGTTGGCTTTGGTTGCAATTAGAGAGAAGAAAGAAATACTTCTGACATTGGCATATAGGAAACTATGGGCAAGGTAAGTTTAAACAGAAAATGTGTGTTTTCCTTAGGATAAAAACCCTCTGAATTGCTATGTTGGGCCTGGGGAATAAGAAATTGGGAAAAGAATGAATCTGACCTCTTTGATCTGGAGGGAAATAGCTTTTTCCTCTACTCCCTTGTCAGTCAGTATTCTGCGAGCTACCAGCACACAGGAGTGTCATGGCCAAGGGGGAGCTTTCATGGATATAAAACAATAAATAACCAGAGACAAACTTGGCAATGATCTACCTGCCCAGAAACCACACCCATAGAGGGGGCTACAAGCAGGGTTGATGCTCCTGAGCCCCACAGCCCCATTGTGGGGGCTATCATGGAAAAAGATGCTTGCCAGGCTGGGGGTAAATGATGAGGGGGATCCAAAGCACTTAGCAACATCAGACAATGGCAAGGCATGGAAATACCTCATGGATATTTACTGAGAGAAAAAAAAACACTGAGGGGACAATGAGGATATGTTTTGGAAGCCCACACCCCTTTTACTTGTTTTACATATTCTTTCCTCAGCCGTGAAAATTTCATACTTCATCTTTACCCGGTGGTGGACACTAGAGTTTCACGAGCAGGGGACAATAGATTCTGTTTATTCACCCACAATAAAGAGCCTGTTTAACTCCGGACTGCAAGTGGCTGAGCCATCTGGCCCATATCTTCACAGTAAAACATTGTCCGTGACACAAAAAATGATTACATCCACAGGACAAACTAATGTGACCTCTAAATAAAGCCTTCCTCTGAAGCTATGATATCATACTGCAAAGGGGACACCAGCACAATTGAATCTGGTCACCCAGAACACAAGTGAGATAGGACTATTTAAATCCAATTTTACAGGAGACTTTTTGTCTTCCGTGGCAAACCACCCAGATCCGACGACAGCATTGAAACATCTTTTTTTATGCACTCTTAAGGCAACAGAGCAGTTCTGTCTGGCCTTGGCAGTCCTCTTCAGCTCGCCCTGGGCCCAGGAAGCACCCGTCCATTTTCAGAGCCAGCACCTGCAAGCTTTTCTTCCAACAGCATTTTACTGATCGAGCACCACCTGCACTGGCTCCCTTCTTTCTTCCCCCCTCCCCCTCCGATAACAGGGAAACAAGCATCTCTTTCTCCTTGCTGCCAGTTGGAAAGTCCAAGCCTGCCACAGCCTCACAAATAGTTCCTGAGCTTGAACAAGGCACCCTCAGCCCCACCGTACCTGAATGGTGGCTTCATGGGGCAAGACAAGGAGGCCAGCAAAGGGCCCATCTCAATGGCACAGACGTTGCGCTCTCAAAGGAGGCGATTTATCTTCACCAGTACGACGCTCCTACCATGGTATCTTTTAGAGAATTCTTCATAAAGGGGATGATAGATCTAATTAAAGAGGCTAATCCTTTTATGGGAACAATGCTACCGATGTGTTGATATTTACAGACTTTGTGGGAACACTTTGCAGTATCTCAAATGATTAATGCAAGCTGAGCACCCTTTTTGCTAAGCCGAATGTCTGCCTGGTTGGAAGGTACTCTGACAGGCAGGCAGCCGAATGGCTATCGTTGTAGTGGTGCGTGCTAGCAGGCATGCACGTCCCTTCACCCTTGCCCAAGTGCTGGCTGCTCTTCCTCTTCCTGGGACACTGCTGGCACAGGGGCAGGATCCAACCCACAGGTTTACAGGTGTTAAAATCAAAAGGGGGTTGGAGAGGATAGAAACAGAGAGGGGACTTTAGCCAGCGAACTGCTTTGCTGTAACAACTTCAATAAATTTGGTATCCAGAAAAGAAAACAAGCCTTGTGCTAGGCATGAAAAGGCTCTATTTTTCTTAACAGTGGCAGCACCTGTCTGGAAAAGCACATTCTCCTCGCACAAGTCAAGCAAATGTAATTTCATAGCATCAGAATTGCAATTATAGTGAACTGAAAATAAAATCAGGGGCAGATTGTCTTGCCCAGTTTTATCTTGGCTCTTTGGAACTGAATTCAGGACCAAGGCAAAACTTTTCACTTTAGCAAAACTCCTTTTATCCACTTTTTTTTTCCCACTCAGGCAAAAAGTGCCTTTTTATTAGCATGCTTACTTAGCATGAACACCTGAATACCAGAACTCTATCTTTTCATATGAAAATACAGTCTGCAGGCCCAAATCCAGGTTAGATAAAAAAAAAAAAAGCAGGCACCAACATAGCATTTTCAATGGCAAAGGCCCTTAATCCGCTGTGGAATTATAAACCTTGCACCCAAAGGATTAAACTTCTCTTATATAGATCATTAAAGGGTGCCGCATTTTTGGCATGGCACTTCTGTTACCCGTGTAGGTTTCCAGACCCAGGCCCTTAGCCACACAACACCTGGCACAAAAAATCCTGCAAGCTTCCTTGAAGCCCATAAAAGTACCCTGGAAAACATTGCAGAAGCTTTGGTCCTGGTGTGCAGTGACAGTGCCACCGAACTGGGACCAGCAGGGAACTCTTTTAAATGCTTTCTTGGAGTTTGGTCTATTGACCTAAAAAGGAAAGGACATAGTTCCCACTAAAAAGCAAACATTTGAATATATTCCAAACACAACATCTTTATGTATATATATGCATGGACAAAATCTCAATATTAGCATGTTGAGAGATTATTCAAGGCCAAGTGTTGGCTTCTCAGCAGAAAAATACATTTGAATTTAAAAGACCATTTGCTGAAGTTATAATTATTAGTGGGATACAGCAAGGTTTTGTGTTTGTTTTTTCAGTAAAAGGTAGTTCGTTTTGCCAGAAAAAAAGAAACACCTTTTTCCTTTTGCTGTCTCTTTACTTTCTTCTTCCTTATCCTGTATTGAAAGAGATTTAAATACCTTGTTCCACCATCTCAAAGATTATCTAGTAGGAGAAGTCCCTGGAGGAAGTACATAGCTCCCCAAAGATAACGATTTTTTTGTTTACTCCAAACTTTTCATTTTATCTCTTTCCTTTCTCTCTTCAATCTCTTTGAACTGTAACACTGGATTGATTCAAGCCCTGCTTCTTCTTCCTGCCCTGTATGTTAGCCTAAATCTGCAGTAACTCCCATTACCTTGGTAGAGTAATACTGAGAAAACCCAAAGGGAAAATCAGCCACAACTTTGTATTGAAGTTCAATTTTGGTTTTAGACAGTAGAATAGAATAAGAAACAAAAATTAAAAAGGGAGAAGTGCCTTTTCTGTCCCAGCCCTCACTGCCATGAGCTTCTAGTCACAGGAAGATGTTTTCTCAAATTGCAACTCCAGGCATTCAGTGTTATGAATAAAAGCAGCAGGATTCATCACACCTGGCTGTGGATGTGTAAGGGTTGAGTGTCCCAATCCACTGTGGCTCCCTTGATTGCCAAAGAGAGAAGATGCATCTCACCCCACAACAGGTTGCCCAGAGAGGTGGGAGGAAGATGGGGGAGAGGAGTCCCTCATGAAGATGTCCAGTGTTCTCCATGAGTATCACTCCTTCCTGGTGCTCATCTGGGAAGGAACCAAAGGGGAAGTTGGTGGAGACACTTTGTGGATGCAGGGATCCAGCCCCAGCCTGTGGAGAGCAGGGATGGGGATTCATCTACTAGAAAACCTAGATAAGTCCCCCCTAACTTGCCTTCTTCCTTAAAAAGAGTATTTTAAGAAGCTGCTGTTGTTGCGTACAACTGAGAAAATGCTTTTTGTCAGCACAGCAGAAATTTAAGCAAAATTATACCTAAGTTGCTCTCATTTTTGTGCAGGCAGCCCTCCAATGAAAAGGGGCTGGAGGTAGCCATGCAGGTTGCTTCAGAGCCTGGAAGGGGCAAGGGACTAATGTAAAGGCTCTTTAGTGGGATCCCCAAAGACTCAGCCTATGAAGAATATGCAGGAAATGGAGAAATACTGCACACCGCAGGAACTTTGTGTCACTACTTGAACATTTCTGCTTCCTTGTACATAAACTGGTGGGTTTTTTTCCCTGCAGGGCAAGGAAATGGACAGTCTGATCCTCTAGTCTCCCATATTTCCTACAGGTAAGGGGAGAGTGAAAGCAAATAAAATATTGAGGGCTCTGGAGTCTATCTCTGCTCATTTGCAAGGTTCTTTTGCTAGAAGTAACATCATCCCAGCACTGAAAGAGGGTGACTAACTCAGCCAACAAATCCCTATTGCAAAACCCACACTAGGTATGCATGCACATTATGGTGAGCATTGAAACCTGCAAGCTAAATTCGTTTTTACCTGTGTGGATCAGAAAAAATAAAGTATTGAGAGAAACACTGGAACCAAAATTATCTGCTTGCACTCAGGAGATAAGACTTTCCAAGTTGCCCAAGGGCTACCCTCAGCATCTGCAGTGGCATTCACCCAGTCCCTATCATTGGTCTTTCCCAGCTTTTGGAGGAGCTGGGATCTAGATGTCGGTGTTTTGCATGAGCACATCAGTAAATGACCTAGATGTTGCAAAAATATCCTTTCACGTGTGCTTTATTTGGAGGAGATATACTGGTCAGGATTAGATTACAATGTATACAGGCATAGACTTTCAATTTGCTTTTGCTGGACAATTTAGAAAATTCATGGGAATTAAGTCTAAAGAAAACATTTTAATGGGGTCTGGTTTTTTAACTTGTGATCAAAGTTTGCAAAAAAACATTGCTATTTTGAAAATCCCATTAGATTTTCCTTTAGGTTGTCTGGAGCATCTAGGTCTTGACACAACTGTGTGCTAGCTCATAGCTGTTAAAGACAGTGGCCTGATCTAATGGGATGGCTTGTGACAGGAGGGTTTTAAAAATATCTCATACACAACAGGAGTCATTGTGCTTATGATAAAGCACTTGCACATGGGACAGGCTTCCAGGTGTGCTGATTTTGTAACAGGGTTTTTAGGAGGCAAAAGCTGAAAGCTAGATTGCTGTAAGAAGATAGAAACAGAAGCTGAGACAGGGAGTGCCCATCCCATGCTGGAGAGCAGAAATAAGTGCTGCTGTTACAATATGCCAGAACTGGCAGTCTTTCTGGGTCTGCAGGACATGGGTAAAACATTTCTGTGTCATAAGGGAGAAATAATCACTCAAGTGGAAAAACCCCATGCAGGAGCACCAGCCACTCCCAGCCCAGGGCAGACACTCGTGCTTCAGTCTCTTCCCCTCCAGAGGATTAGGTACTACAAAAACACAGGTAATGTACTGCTACTGTAGGTTTTTCTGTCATATACATATAGCCTAGTATGAGCAGGAAAAGCACAAGGCAGACACCCCTACAAAAGAACAGAGACAAAAAACAAACAAAACACTGAAAAAACCCTGAATAAAAAAAACCTTGAAAGGTGTTGTGTGCAGCTTCCCACCTACATGTATTTCTCATTCACTCTCAGTACCTCTTTTCATACCTTTTGTTTGCTCCAAGTCTTCTTTACCTACAGTAGCTACCCTGTGCAAACATGGATCAATGTGGTTAAATCACAGAATTGATGCAGACAGTCTCTCACTCATCAGCTCACACCGCTGCACTTACTGATAGTCCAGAATACCAGTCAGATGCTGTTAGTGGAGAACTACTGTAGAAATATCAAACATTTTCCTGGGAAATACAGTAGCAAGCACATACAGCAGTTTCAGAAACCTTTTTGCTGAGCTGTACTCTCTGTTCCTTATGAAATATCTATTCAGCTTTTTCAGGAGAAAAAAGGAGATAAATTTCTGGTCTGCTTGTAGACTTCAGATGTGAGAGATCACAATGGATGTCCAGAAAGTTACTTGCAGGGGCAAGTTTTACAGCATTAGAGCCCAGCATCATCAGGCTGCTCATGAGAGCAAGGAGTATTAATCTAAGCAAATTCTCAAAAATTTTGGCTAGTCAGATATTATGGTGAGTCTGCCTAGCTCTTTGTGATATGTTTCTTTCAGGAATATGCCCCTTTATGCTGCCACCAACCCATTTATTTCCATTTCAGTCAAATCCTCCTTGTCCTTAATCCCACTACAGCTTCAAAATATAATAGAAAAATATGTAAAGCTTCTATTTCTTTAGCTGAAAGAACATTCATTTTATTTACAGAGCTTTCTATTTCTTTTAATATGTTGCTGTAACTCTATATAACACCTTCCCAACTAATTTCCCCTCAATTTCTGGTGGTTTCAGCTACCTCGACCAGAAAAATCCTCCAACTTATACTGTTCCGAATCTAAAACAGCATTTCTTGCCTCTAGATATGTCCATTTAATATATCCAATACAAGCAGCCAACTGCTGTTCTCAAAAGACTATCTGACAGATTCTATTCACTTTCAAAGTAGCTCTCCATGGTTTGAATAATTATCTTTCATTTCCCCCTTTCTGACACTTTTCAATGATTTGTTGACATCTGAAGAGATATGTGCAATCTCACAAGAGGCAGCTGGACCTTCTACCCAAAAGATACAAATACAAAAAGGATTCCCATACAGAATTTGAAATAACTGTGTTCTTTGCAAATGGAAGACTAAATCTGCATTTTAATGGGACATGTTTTTAAAAAGCGGAATTCATGAATAACCCTATGAGTTTTAACTTTTTCACTGCCAGTGACAAATCAGAACTACCCCTGGGAAGAAAGCCTACCTTCCCTTTGTCCGGTTTGCTTTCCCAGCATTCACTGCTGCAGCAGCTGGAGCTCTCCAGCCACTCTTTCCTTGCTCTTCCAACATTAAGCTGAAGATGCAGTTCTTATTTCTGGCATATGGTGCTTTATCAGCTACCCAGGTTTGGAAAAGAAGCCTATCCCTTTTTCCCCCCCCCCCCCCATCAATCTGTGTGCAGCCAAAATTATAAAGTTCACAAATAAGTAATGTACCTATGGGACTATCCAACCCCCATTACAGGAGTATATTGCCACTCTCCAAACCCAACAAAATTTATGCTTACACTGGCTATATAAGTTCTTGTTTCTATTTTACAGATAGAAAACAGAGGCAGAAATAGTGCAGGATTCAATGTCTCAGTCAGGATCATGTTGCAAGCCAAAATTTGATGCCTGTTTGTAAACAGCCATCCATTACTGAAGGCTTTACTCATTACTGGTCATGCTTTGCCTGCATAACCTTTTTTCTTACATGTCCTGCAACATGTTAAAATGTCCCTGGCAGGAAAGGATTTTATCCCCTCCTCCTTCCTGAACAGTGTATGGAAAAGATAGCATCCAGCAGCAAGTTCTGTGTTTTGTTCTCAGGTTATGAAGTGCTGTGTTTATTCTCTTTGACTTCCAATTGATTAATTCTCTGGGGTACAAAAGAAGACACACAAAACCTTTTTCTCCTTGTGACTTCTCTCTCAGTGATGCCAGCATCAAAACAGGCTTCTGAGACATGTGGAGCAACAGCCCCAGAAAGGTTAGCTGGAGTGTACATAGCTAGTGGAGGGCCCAGTCCACCCCCATTTTGTTTAATGAGAGGGTGCCTTTGTGGGAGGGCTGCTACCTAGCACCTCTAGTTGGTACCTTGCTTATACATCCCAGGAAATGCCTGCAGAATAAGAAACATGCTGGAGTATAGAGGAGATCTTGATGCAGGGAGCAGCTAAAAAGTAAATGCTGAAAAAGAGGCAGACTGAAGGAAAGAGGAGAGTCTGACATGTTCTGGCAAGAGGATGGAGAGGCAGAAGCATACTGCACTCAGCAGCTTCAAGTAATATTTTGAGAAACTCTTATCCAGACTGACACCTTGCACCATTTGGATGCACACAAAGGAGTAAGTAGGAGGAGAAGTGTCAGGGCATTGCTGGAAATTCTTACATTGGGGAATAATATCTTAAGTCGTGACCCAACAGTGAACCAAGTAACTGGGTGAAAATCCACTTGATCTTTAGCTGTTGCCACCAAAGGTGGTGCCTGCACAATGATGCAGTATGTATTTCTTGAGAAACAGCCCCAGCTATTACAACGTAGTATAGCTCAGGAGGGGCGAGGGAGCCCCTATATCTCACGGAGGCCTCCAGAGCTGAAGGACTCCAAACACTTTTGCCTTGGACAATNTGAAATTTTAAAGAAAGGTTGCTGGAGGGGGGGGGGGGGGGGGGGGGGGGGGGGGGGGTGTGGAACGTATGCTGTGCACCAACATGTGCTGCGAGCAGCCTCCCACTTCCTTTCATCCTTCCCTCCTCACACAGCGCTGGGGAGCAGGAGGAGCCGTCCCGCACACCCCGCGCCGCTCCGCACCATCCTGCACCACACCGCCGCCTAGTGTCCCTAAGGCGACTTGTCCCGTCCGGTCCGGTGTGGCCCATACCCAGCGGTGCGGAAAAGCAGTGCAGCGGTGCCGGAGAGCCGGGAGCCGTGCCCGGCTCAAGTGAGGCGAGAAGAGTGTTGCCGCGGGAACCGCTGCCGCCTTCGCAGTGGTAATATAAAAAGGAGCATCTGCGTTCCAATTTTGCCCTGCCCCAAGAGCCTGTTCAGCTGCAGCAGAAGTTTATCGTGTGTGCCTGAATTAGAAGAAGAAATAATCACAGAATCACTAATGTTGGAAAAGACCTCTAAGATCAGGAAGTCCAACCGTCTATCTACCCCCACCGTACCACTAATCACATCCCTAATTACCACATCTATATGTTTTTCGAACACCTCCAAGGATGATAACTCCACTACTTCCCTGGGCAGGCTGTTCCAATTCTTAACAACTCTTTCTGTGAAGAAAATTTTCCTGATATCCAATCTAAACTTCCTCTGTTGCAACTTGAGGCCATTTCCTCTTCTCTTACTGGTAAGCCAGTAGAAGAGACAGACTCCCGCCTCGCTACAACTTTCTTTCAGGTAGGCATAGAGAGTAAGAAGGTATCACCTGAGCCTCCTCTTCCTCAGGCTAAACAACACCAGATCCCTGAGCTGCTCCTCATAACAATTACTCTCCACACCCTTCACCAGCCTTGCTTCCCTTCTCTGGACACTCCCATGCCTCTGTATCTGTCTTCTAGCAAGGAGCCTGAAATTCAGCATCCTAAGGGGATGGTGTTGAGGGGCCAAGTCATCACAGCAGTAAAGATCAGTGGCATTTACAGTTTTAATGCTTCACTCCTGTGAATAAAGTCTAGTCATGTAAAGTGCACTACTTCAGTCTAGAGCAAATACCAGGCTACTTCTTTACATACATTGCATTGTAGAGAGAGCTGAGCAAACAAATCACGATGGCAGGTACTGCAGGTGCTCTCCTCTGCTCTGAGTGGAATTCCCTGCTTCCAGCACATACACACACACACAGACATGCAGCAGTGCCAATGTGGGAGCTACTCCTCTCCTGCCAGGACCACGCACCTATACACCCGCTGAACAACAGGAGTCCTTTCTTCGCTTACTGAAAGTCATTGATATGCATCATCGTGCATTTCATAAGTGGCAGCATAGACCTGGTATACATTGATCCATAGAGGAAAAATAAATTAAAGACAGACAAGGTCTATCTAAGTATAACAATATAAATATAACAATATAAAAACTTGGTATGACATTTTCTTACCATTGTACCTAGGTTAAAATAAATTTAAAATAGATTAATTTTCCAGGTAGCAACACCAAGTTAGATAATTGTACTATTTGGCTGTAGATGCCATATACCATTATTATTACCATTACCCTCCTCCTGCCTACCTGGCTGGGGGGCCACCAGGCCCCCCAGCCTTTCTCCCCCCCTTCCAACCAGGGCGCGCCACGGGGAACTCACCGGTGATGCCAAGAGGAGTCTCCTGCCTCCCTCAGCCCGGCTGGGCGCAGCTGGAAGCTGCTCCCCTTCCTGGGGAGATAAAGGGCAGTGGGTAGGAGGGCAAAGAGCCACACCTGGGGAGGCAGAGAGTGGGGAGGGGAGGGGTCTGCAATTGAGCCCAGGTGCTCTGTGATTTGGGGGAAAAAAGCAAGGAAATGGGATGGGAAAAGGGAGGTGGGGGCAAGAGGAGGGAGATAAGGTGGGAGAGGGGTCAGTGGGGCCTGGGGAGCCCATCTCTGGAGACATTCCAAACCTGACTGGACACCATCTTGTGCAACCTGCTCTACGTTCAACTGCTTTGGTAGAGTGGTTGGACTACATGACCTCCAAAGGTCCCTTCCAACCCCTAACATTCTGTGATTCTCTGTTTATCGTTATTATTATTATTCAGTCAATACACACTCTAAAACCAATTTTATAGCAAAAGTCTGGGCACAGCAAAAATGGCCCCAGATTTAATCCCAATGCATGAGACCCCCAGAAAACCTTAGTTTGTTCCCTGCAGGTTTTATATGTCTGAAACCTCAGGGAACACTCAGAAGACTGCTTCCACCTCTAGCTGCCCCTGCTGACTTCATCAAACAGTTTTGCCAAACATTTTGTTTCAGTGGCCCTCCAGCTTGCTCTGGAGATGCTTCTTGCTCCAGTAGAAAACCAGAAGACTTTGCTTATCTGTCTGTATAGTTGTGGCCTCAGCTCTCAGGCCCATCAGGGCTGAGTCCAATGAAACTGACTTGTACAGGCAGTGCAAAACTGAAGGATATCTTTGCATGCTCAGCCTGCCTTTTGTTTGCAGCCTAGCCTGGACTCATGAAGAAAACAGATATCATAACTAGGATTTAACAGCCCACGTGGTCTTTGGAGCCATTGACCAATTTCAGCTAAATATGACCCTGGCACTACACACAGATTCTACATTTTCACAAGTTTTTGTGGGAATCAGAAGCAGGCAGTAGTGTCAACAGGATGTTTTGTGCTGAGTGACAGAGGCAGAAGCCAGCCCCCTGCCCCATGCCAAGAGGTGCCAGCTGGGCAGCATCTCCCAAATTCTGTCATGTGCTTCCATAAGGGCAAAAGGGGGACAGGTGCCCATGCCTACCCATAGCAGGGACCACTACTCGTGTTCCTATTTAGATTCCTCAGCCCACAGCAACTAGAAAGAAACAAACTATACTCATCTTCTCCTTCAATAAGCATGGGATAAGTTAAAAGTCATGTGTTGCTTTTCCAAATCCTCTGTCAAACTTCTTGTAAAGGCCTTAAGACTATGAACATTTCTCAGAGACAGTCAGTATACTACTACTGTGGAGTTATGCACAACTCTCACCATGACAATACAGGAGCCTGAACAGCTTAAATGCTTTTATTGCACCTAATTTTATCTCTGTGTGTGTCTCATTACTGTCTGGTAGCTTGTTTCACACAAGTGATCGCTGGTTTCCAGAAAAACAAGAGGGCCTGTGGTGTCTGCATGGAAGATATTCCTCAGAGACAGAGAAATCTCCAGTGGAGAAAGAGGTGGGTTCTTGTTAAGCACTGGAAACAGGCAGAAATGTAAATGTGTATTCCTTTCTGCAAGGTGCCTAATTGCCCATAAATGTCATTAAATCGAGAAATGTTTTCCACCAAATTAACTCTGACTCATGATGTCTAATTAGCTGGAGATGCTGAAAGATAACAACTTATCAGTCACTGTTTAAGAAAACATACTTAATGGTTGACTTTTTTTTGTTAAGAGCCATGTTGAACCAGGTATTGCAGCTGTCAAAATGGAGCATTATCAGAGCAATTAAGGACAATACCTTGGTGCAGCTTCCTACCAAGATAATTTGACAGCTCTTTCCCAGGCAAGTGTTGTTGAGCTTAAACTTTCTGTGAGTTAATTCTTCATTGCACAGAAGCAACTGTAAATTTTACTTCCCCACACACACACCTCAAGTGCTATGAACTTCACTCACCTGGCTCTTTTCCCACTCAGCTACAATCAAGATCTCCAAAAGCAAAGGATTTGTCATCAGAGTTTTCACAAGGTTGTTGTCGTCGTCGTCGTGGCTAGGCTTCGCAAACGAAGATTGAGGGAGGGCTCCACCTACACTCCTCATCAGCGCCTTTTACAAGCACGCTGATAAGAAGAGGATAGCAGATAGCACCCTCGAGCCTGCGCAATGAATTTATTTTAGGTGAGACACAGCATGCACAGAGCTGGACCCACCCTTTAGTCCTAAGGTTCATCTGCCAGGGCCTAGCAAGCTTGGACGCTGGCAGCCAAGTCCTTAGGACAGAGGTTTAACCTCTTAGATGGAAGGTCTTACAGGGCTAAATGACCTCCATCTGCCCGGGTTTGGAATCAGAGTTGTCCCACTCCTAGGATCACTGCCAGAAGACTAATGAGCTCATCCTACCCATACAAGGATTATAGGAACACGGGTATCACTCCCCACACTTTCCCGTGGGCAATGAGTTTAATGCTCCCTCTCCTGTCGGCACAGTTATCGCACCAGGGGCCACAGGAGACCCCAAGTGATTTTCAGACTGTGCCTGTCACGAGGTTGTATTCAACTCTGTAAAGCAGAGGAAGCAATGGGGAAGGGATGGTTAAGTCCTTGTCTTTTACTGTTTAAATCTGTGGTTCTGTACATCTTTTTATCTTTTACAGAAGGTAAGCTTTTCCATGAGACATATTTAACAACAGATTTGTTAATATAACAAGATTATTGCAGAATGGAAGTTCCCCTCTACCATGTGTATTTCATACTGCCCTTGTACACAGCTGTTTATTTACATTTTTCACTATAATCCGTGCCCCCTCCCATTCACTGTTTTTTCCATTCTGCCAAATAACTTTCAAGCTTTCTGACTTCTTGCTCAGACCTGGTGTAAATCAGCACAACTCCACCACAGCCAATACAGCTCTAATTACTTATTCACAGTGAGCATCTGCTTCTTTAAACATAGTGATAGTATTTAATACCTACAAGATGATCATAATTATCTACCAGGAGAGTTCAACACTAGTTTCTGCCATTGTCTTTTCAGCCCATCATACTGGTGGTACACACTTCTTCCCTCTCCTTTCCTAAAACATGCTGTAACCCATACAGGTGCAGCTCTACAGTAAAAGAGCTGTCTAAGTTTCCAAAAAAAAAGTTATTTTAGCCAAACCTCCACTTTTCTCCTTAAATTGTGTGTGGCCTTGTTCTGTTTAATGCTCTAACAGGATGTGTTGGAGAAAGAATAGAAATAAAATCTAAGCAAGTGGAAAGGGGAATACATTAATAATCTCCACAGTTAGGTTATAAATTAGAATTATATTTCTTCTAGCCTGGGAGGTTATTTTGATCTCAACACTATGAACATTTCTCATGGCCCATTGCACATATGCCACCCAGCAAGGACATTGAATCCGTGTTGTAAAGAAGATGCTGACCTCCAGAAAAGGTTCCATAGTTCAAGCTCAGGATGTCAAAATAGGAACAGATCCTATCCAACAGAGGCAGGGCTATGACTTCCGACTAGTCTTGTTTTATCCCAGTGGGTTTTACTGTAGGATATCAAAGGCCTGGGAATTTCAAAGCAATCTAGGGGATACAGACACCAGTCTGTTTCTGCAAATGGAAGGTGTATGGCTAAAACCCTCATGGGGTTGGTTTGCAAACTCTGAGTTGTTTGGGACGGAATTAAGCACACATGTAGACACTTCAGTATATGACAGTGTGTGTTATCATGATATATTGCATTTATCTGCTCTCAATTAGCTGCCACTTCTTTTGAGAAGTCTGCTTTACAGTACTGCAGTACTGTAACATGATATTACTTTTTCCCACGTCAATTATTTGTGCCTGGCAAAGGATGTCATTTAGTGGGTCATCATCTACCTTCAGCCTTTCTTCCCTTGAGGAGGGGAGCTGGATTTTTTGGCACTGCATGCCTTGAGCCCTCCTCTGCACAGCAGGCTTTTCTTCCAGGCAGCCTTCAGTGGAGCAGCCTGCAGCCACCTCCAGCACCAAGTCAACAGCTCTGAGCTCTCATGACAGTCCAGCACCACTACCCATACAGCACCTCTGAGGATTTTTTTCCCTTTTATGTCCTTGTTTGACACCTGCTTGTCCCTCTCATTCTTGAATCTGTTCTTTCTGATTTTTTTTTTGTTTTTTAGCCATTTTTCCCCTCCAAAGTCTTTCCCTTGCTCCGCTAGCTGCCCATACGAAACACTCCCTTTTCTGCCAGCTGAGCAAGCTTTGTTTGAAGCCAGACAAAAGCTCTCCATCACTGTCCTTGTTCTGTGGGGGCCTACACAGTAGGTAGCTGCCATGCCATGTACAAATGTGTGATAAAGTTTCCATGGAGGACTTTTCCCTTTCAGAGTCTTTCCCTTTACTTCTCAAAAGCTGCAGTCAGCAATGTCCATCCTCCAGTATTTTCCCACAGCTACTTCATTATTTTAATTTTACATTGAACCAAAATGCTCTTTGGTCTTAGGTGAAAGGTAAGATTGGACATGTTGCTCGAGGAGTACCATTTTCTCCTTAAGTTACAGCCAAAGATATTACTTTATTCTGGGATTATCTAAAACCTAGAGAGTCTTTAACTAAGGGTTTTATTTCAAAATCATTCTGTATAATTTCATTTTCTAGGGGAAAAAAAGCAAGATCTCTGATGATCTTTTTCAAGAAGTCCTACAGGTCGGTTGGAAAAATCAGCACATCACTTTTTTTGTTCATAAAATTTAAGAAGTCTAAAGTATCTCTCTCTGGTTTCCACACAGTAAGTTACAATTTAAAAAACAGCTGCATATTGATACATTATTTAATGTTCATGGGGGTCCTCAAGCATCCAGCACTTTGTTTTAAGTGGGCACACGTTTGCAAACAGCCCTTCTGTGCGTGGCACCCTGTGCAGAAGTGGGTACCACAGAGCAACTGCTCTGAAACCCACAGAAACAACAGACACAACTTTGGGGCAGTATGGAAAAAAAAACAGTTCCCATCAGTCTGCTCCCCCACTTCCATTTACAAGGATAAGTTGGTTACTTTAGAGCCTACCCAGGACACTAAAGTTAACATCTCTATGAAACCCTCACACAAACAAGAGAGCTTAAGGGCTTTTGAGACAAAAGTACTCCAGAGTGCAGAATCCCTTAAAGTTGTGGTTGTGAGGAAATATTTGATTTTATACTGAGTCAGCTTGCCACACAAGATATTAATGGCATACCATATAGAGAGTAACAGCTATTGATCAAGGGACATACAAACTTTAACTGTTATCTCCCAGTAAAAAAACAAGTATCACTTGTCAGGAGATTTTATGAAGAATCTGTTCAGCTCATAATAGCTCAACAGTGTGAAGGATCTGTGTGGAGCCTGGGGAGATGGAAGTCAGAAACAAAGCACAGAAAATATTTTTCAAAACAACTAATAGACACAAAGCTTATAATTCCAATGGAATTATAATATTCACAAATTTCTGCTAAGGCTGTATACTATAGAAACCTGTGGGATATTTCCTGTTTGATGCAAGGGATGCTTTGCAATCAAGACAAAACTTACCCAAGTAAAACTAGTGCAAATTGCATCAACATATTAGCATGCAGTGTCAAATGTTGTAGGAATCATGCCAAAACTTCTGAAGAAGCTAGGATTTATTTTTTTTTCAGAATTATGTGAAATTTGTAGAATTTTATTTCAACTTCAAGCAAAGAAGCTTATTTTCTTTTAGCTTGCTCCAGTTAAAGAGTTTAAACAGAGTTCTCCTTTCCTCAAGCCACACTACACTATGTTGGTTGAAAAAATACAGTTAGAGAAACAGATACAATCCCTGACGTACTGAAATACTGTCAAGGACTCCAAGGGCATTCACAGTCTGGACTGTGCTTCATTCAGGCTTTGCCTCATCGCTTCTAGGTATGGAGTACTATGTTTTCTTCAGAGTTCCGATCTGATCTGAAGATTCCACACTGAATCTGGAAGGTCTGTGTGTTCTCAGGTTTACTCACAAGTACATTTTGAGAGAAAGTCACTATACACTGTACACTGCAAAAAAACAGCCTCTACTTTAAAAATATTTCTGGGAAAAACAAAGGTTTAGATTAAAGATTAAAATTCTGTATTGTAGAATTTTAAATACTGTACATAACATAGGCAAAAATATTCACACCTATAGATCCCCTTGCAAACCAGTTTAAAATAAACAATGAAAAAGGATGCCACATTTGGAGACTTGGATTAGAAGTGGTAACATGGAAATTGGGAAAGCTTCCACAGTACGTTTCTGTCCAGTGAAAAATTCTGATTTATGTCCTGCTAAAGCTAAAAATCGTTTATGGGAATATCTATGACTTTCTTCTCTAACTGTGAACCACTGCTTAGAAAGACAAAAAAGAATACAACGTACCTTGTAAAATGGTCAGTGACTCAAGTAACACAGCCCAAACATAGCTTTCGCATTCTTTTAAAATGATGTAATTTGAAAGCCAAGCAAACTAATTTTTATTTTGCTTTCATTTCCTATTGTATCAGTATTTTGACAACACAGAAGGATGATATTTAATTTTACATTGTATTGTAATTTTTCCCACAGCTCTCACAAAGGAGCAGGTTAGGTTAATAGTGACGACAGAGGGAAGAGAAAAGGCAGCAGCTGATTAAGAGACAGGGGAAATGAAATTCTTCCCAGCTCTCTGGCAAGCAGCTCTCTCCTTCACTGCACAGACTTAAACCCATCACTTAATCTGACCGTGGTGAGCTCGAAGGGCTTACTCTCTCGCCAATGATACCTGTTGACCGGTTTCTCTCCCTCTCAGTTTCAAATCCTCTGTTGCTGTCAGTGACACATGCTTTCCTGCTCATCTGGGGTGGCCCAGCCTCATTAGCAAAGGATTTTGTGCATGTTAGTTAATTGAGCCCCGTTCCTGCCCCCTGCCACTCGCGAGCCTCATCTGCACACTAACTGCTTCTAATTGCCATCATACGGCCGGCGTGCCGCAACAACTTGAGAACAGACCCGTAGCAGCACGCACCGGGCAGGGCTCTCCCGTGATCTGGGGAACAGCGGTGCGGCGAGCAGTGGCAAGTGTAACATTTTATCAGGGGACCAGATGTTTCGAGAGGAAAGGCACCTTGTGCTAACATCAGGTGCTAAAGCTTTGATGTTTATTATCATGTCAGACGCTAAGCCAAGCAGCATCTCACTGGTAAGGCAGCTTGATAAATGGATTGGCACTGGCCTCTCCACCGCGTTATTGACTATGGAGGTATAAACGGTGTGTGTGGGG